>PVJH01008169.1:0-48330 GCA_004026705.1 Nesogale talazaci | reverse complement strand
AGTGAAGTGGATTTGTTAGTGAAATATTGTTCCGCCTCACCTGTTCTTTTCTGCCCGTCTCTGGAACACCGAAGATGTCCACGACTCAGTGTGTGCAAACGATTACTGCGAATGGGGTGGGAACTCCCACCTCACCATAATCATATGATTAGGATAACAAGTTCCAAACGGAAGTCCGTCTCGCTTCATTTTTGTATAAATCTGGATGCACATTTTTTTTGGTTTTCTCTTTAATTTTGCTCCCAGTCTTTGGGTTTATGCTTAATAATGAGCCACATACTTGGCAGAACCCCAGGTCTGTCCTTAGTTGACTGTCACTGTAGTGCCCACAGCATCACTATGTAACCTCACAATGTATCTGCCTGTGCAATATGGAAGCTATGCGTGGATTCACAGCTTTGTGGTTGTTTGGGGATGAGTTTTTTTGTAACATTGTGTGTGTACATATATGTGTATATGTATATAGCTATATATATATATATATATATATATATATATATATGGACCAAAATCCTTAGCTTGCTTACACTGTTGCTAGTGTAAAGATTGTTACACTTCATTTTACGGGGCACAAATTCCAGAACTACTTCATAAATTCTTGGTAATGTATCCCATAAATTATTGCATTCCTCTGTACCTACCACTGAATTGTGAAGTTTACAGGCAATGAAATCCCAGGGAAGTTCTGAAACCACACCTAATGCAGTCCTGCTCCTTTGGGTTGAAATCAGAATATGCATGTCATGGTGAAACTCCATGTGAAAACATGCCAGGCAGTCATGTTCCTGGGCCCTGTAAAATAGTGTTACTGTAATGCTCTGTTTTGCCGCCTGCCTTGTTTACATTAAACAGAGGACCATCGGTAGATTGTTCTATTGAGCATCGTGGAGGTTACTGACAGTGTTAACCAAGGGTGTGGCATCCTTGGCCCATCTCGAAGAAACTTCAGATGGGGATTGTGTCCCTACCCTCACTTCTTGGAGGAAGGTTGTGATCAAGTTCAGCTTCTTGTGCTAACAATGCATGAGGGATAATCTAAGAATAAATCATGTTAATTGAAGCAAAAAAAATCTTCCTATATGTTTATGGAATTCAAATTGGAAGCACTTTCTCCACTGATACTTCAAAAGCATCCATTCTCGACCCCTTTTCTCCTCCACAGCGAACACGAAGCACCAAACACAAAGGTGTACGGCACAGGGTCACCATTGATTTCTTCTGAGGAGACATCAAGAGAGACGCTATGAAAATATTTGTGAGGACTAGTGTATAGATGGAAAAAACCCTGGCTGGGCCTAGTGAATACCCCTGCCATCACTCCTTAAGAGCCACGGCCCCTCCTGGGCAGAATGCTTAGACAGAAGTTAGCACAACAAAGCCAGTCTATACATTTTTTCCTAATGCTTACATTTAAGATCATTAGATTCTAGGCTTACTCAGTTCATACAAGTAATTGCCCAAGTCCTTTCTGGAGACCCATACTAGATAGCACAGCCAGAGAGAAGAAAGACAGAACCACAGCCAATGCGAGGACTCCTTCAAAGTCACTTTAGAACAGTGGTTCTCAACCTTCCTCATGCTGCAACCCTTGAATACAGTTCCTCATGTGTAGTGACCCCCAAGCATAAAATCCCTTTTATTGCTACTTCATAGCTGTCATTTTACCACTGTTATGAATTGGGCTACCCCTGTGAATGGGTTGTTCACCCTCCAAAGGGGTCACGACCTGCAGGTTAAGAACCGCTGCTCTCTAAGGAGACTAGGTTGGAAGGGTGCCGGGAGGCAAGGCTTGGGGTTGAAGAGCTGAATGGAATGGATACTGCCGGCAGGAACATGCCATAGGGTCTCCCGCCCCAAACCTGGATTGAATGATTCTTGGAGATTTGCAGTGTGTCTTTCACCTCAAAATGAGTCATTCCCCTGTGTCTTACAGTCATCTTACTCATGAGCGTCAGTAGGCTAGGCGGTCTGAAGTCAGAAAGCCAGTATGGTAAGAAATGGAACACTGTCCAGTGGGCAGTTGAACTGGATGTGGTGCTCCTTTCTCCCACCTGCTTCAGTCGGAGATTGGTGTGAATCACCAGTCCAACCAATTGTGCACATAGCAACATAGTGACCCTATTGGGGAGAACAGCCCTGTGGGTCTCTAAGCCTCAACTTTCTCCCTTGGAGCATCCGGTGGTTTTGAACTGCTGTCCTTACTGTTCACAATTCATTGTCTTCTGGACTACTACCTGGAATGGGGCACCAAGGGGCTGTATGCAGTTCGGAAGGAGCCAAGTGAACTTGGCGGAGACAGGCGAGAATACAGAATCCACAAGCTGGGGTGGTGGTAGTGGGTGCCATCCGATTGGCTCAGACTCAGGGACCCTGTGTGCCATGGTCCACACACCATCGTCACCACTGTTTGAGCCGCGGTTGCAGCCACCATTGCGTCAAGGGCCTTCCGACTCTCCCATGACCCTTACCCGGCATGATGTCCTCCCAGAACTGGTCTCTCCTAGTCACGGCATCAAAATAAGGGTGAGAGACAAGTCACACGAACCTCACTGCCAAGGAGCAGGCAGGCCGTACTTCTTGCAATGTTGAAGAAAACTACCATGCTTTATATGCCTTTTAGATTATGAACCCCTCTCTCTCTCTGGTTTATGAGAGAGAGTTGGTTTAGGAAGAGAAGAACAGGAAATCTGTTTTTTGAAAGCACTCAAATAACAATTCTCTGAATGGAGTGACCAAATCCATGCATGAGTGTCAGCGATTTCAAACCTACCACGGGTCTCATCTTTGGAGGTGGACGAGAAGGGAAAAGAAGGCCCTTTCCAAGATGGGGTAAAAATCAAACAGCCATCAAGTCGATGCCAGCTCAGAGGGACCCTGTCGGACAGGGTAGAACTCTCCCTCTGGGTTCCTGAGAGTAACTCTTAGGGGAGTAGAAAATCCCTTCTTTCTCCTGAGGATGGGCTGGTGGTTTCGAAATGCCGGCCTTGTGAGTCGCGGCCCCCTGTGTAACCACGATGCCACTGAGGTTCCTGTCTGCTCTTCGAGACCGCTCACTATTTGGTTCCAATGTTTTATGGATCAATTTGCCTGGTGGTCCTTCTCAATTTGTTCTTGAGACTATGCAGTAGAGCATTTGCCAATTTAACCATGGCTAAACAGGTGAGTCAGTGACACTGCAGTCCTTCAAGTTATTGTAACATTCCATTAGCTCTTGCAAAATGTCTCATTTCAATGATGGGATAAAGGGTCACAGGGATAAGACTTGATTTAGAGGCCGAACACCGCCTAGCATAGACCTCTTTTTTCCAAAGCCTATTTTTAGGTCAAGTGTGAGACCCAGAATCACGCTCTTAGAAGCGCGGGGCGAGATTGGACAAATCTCACAGGAGTAAGGAAGGACACACAGCCTGGGAGGTTCGGGAAGACACAGAAAGTGGCAGCTCCGAGTCTGTTCTTGCCTGGGGCCCGTAATGTATGAACAAGGAATCATAAAATCAATTTTTCAGTCAGGCAAAAAAGATGAGATGGCACGCAAATTCACTCTTGTCTCCGTAAAAGTTAGATTCCAAGGTCCTGGAGATGAGAGTCATTAATGTAATAACATGAGAAATGTGTGCTCCGTTCCATTCCCAAGTAGAAGAGCGTGGGAGGTTTTAATTGATTAGTTCTCCCAAGAGAAGCCTGTCACTGAAGATTGCTTGAGGGCAACAAATTGGCCATTCTTCAAACATTAGTCTTCCATGTTTCAAATAGAGTTTTCTCTTCGAATCTTGTCACCCCCTGCTCTTCTTGACAGTGAGGCACTTTGTGGCTCTGGAATGCCTGCTTCCGTTGTGAGGACGTCTGCCGGTTGCTTTAGAAAGGGTTAGAAAAGAGAGAGCTTGTCTCGATGAAGCTACATGACCAGAAGGATATAATAAATGCTGAAAGAAAAAAGGTGAGTTTCAGGATGTAGGCACTGTTTTATTATACAGAAGAGACTCCAATCTCATAAATGTATTTAAAGAGAACGCTCGTTCAGCCTAAAGTAAGACAAAGACAGGTCATCCAGAAGAAGGAGGCTGTTAGCAAGAGGCCAAACTGGCATCTGCCAAGGATTTACAGCCAGGAACTAATGAAATAGGCGTTGTGTTGTTCGTTGCCAAAAGTCTGTTCTGACTCCGTGACTCTACGCACAGCAAAATGCAACACTGCCCAGTCCTGCCCCCTTCGCACAACTGTTACATCACAGCCCCTTATTGTAGTCAATGTGCCCATGCATCTTGTCAAGGGCCTTTCTCTTTATCAGTGGTCCTCCACTTGCCAAGCATGGTGTCTAGCAGTCTGGGTAGACTAGAGAAATGACATAGACGCTCATGTGTCTCAGAAAGAGCCTTATAGAAAGGGTAATTATACATTAAGAAGACACCCCAGCCCAGGCCAGATCAAGTGCATAAGTCTGAGGTTAGCCCCTATGTCTGATACCAATCTCTAAATTCTGCTGCAGGATCGTGCAAGACAAGCAGGGATGCTAAGTGCAGGAAGATCACGGGCCAGTGGGTGGAAAGTCCTGTGGATCCGGTGGCAGTGTGAGCATCTCCACGTGGATCCTCCAGCTCCAAGGCTCTAGCGTAGCTCCACGCATCTTGCCAGCAGGAAGACAGACCAGTGAGTCTATGTCTGTAGGTCTATGTCAACCTGTAGGTCTGAACTCCTTTGGGGGTGGGGGTGGGGGGTCAAATGACCCTTTCACAAACATCGCCCAGTTCATAACTAGCAAAATGACAGTTATGAAGTAGCAGTGAAAATAATTTTAGGGTTGGGGAGTCACTATAACATGAGGAACTGTATTAAAGGGTTGAGGCCTTAGGAAGGTTGCGAACCATGGGTCTATGTGTTTGGGGCCTCCAGAGAGCTATTTGTCTCCGTGGAGCTTTGAAATGAAGTCATTTAAGCCACAACCTGATTGACAGTCTAGACTCCACCCCTTCGTGAGTTGATGCTAGATTATTTAACTCCCAGAATCTTTCTCCAAGGACTGGTCTCTCTTCATAAAACGATCAAAGTACATGACAGGAAGTTTCACCATCCTCGCTTCGTAGGACCATTCTGCCTACACTTCTAAGACAACGCTGTGTTTTTAGGGGTCCATAGTACTGTCAGTCTTCTTCACCAACACCATCATTCAAATGCATCATTTCTCCTTCAGTCTTTCTTTTCAATGTCCAAATTTTACATGCATACAGCGTGATTGGAAAAACCGTGGCTTGGGGCAGGTACACCTCGCCTCAAAGTGCATCCCTTGCTTTTCAAAACTCTAAAGAAGTCTGCAGCAGACTTACCCAATGCAATGTGCCATTTTCTCTCTTAACGACTGCTTCCGTGAGCATTGATTGTGAATTCAGGCAAGATGAAGTCCCAGACACCTTCAATCTTTTCTCCATGTATCATGATCGAGATTTTTTATTTTCTTTACATGCGTTGGAATCCTTACTGAAGGCTGCAACTCTGGATCTTCATCAAGGGCTTTGTCTTCCTCACTTTCAGCAAGCAAGGTTGTGTCATCTGCCTATCAAAAGGTGTTTGTAAGTCTGCCACCAATCCTGCTAATGCATTCTTCTCCACATAGCCCTATTTCTCTGATTCTTTGCTTAGCATGCAAAGGCTGCAAAGGAATAAGGATAGCGAGAAGACATAGTCCAGACGCACACTTTCCCTGGTCTTAAATTCAGCAGCCATCCCTTGTTCTGTTTGCACAACTGCCTCTTGATCCATGTACAGGCTCAGCATGAGCACGATCAAATGTTCTCAAAATTTCATCCTTTTCAAGGCAGGGCGCAAAGGAAACTGTCACAAATTCATGATTGGTGGCAGATCAATCCATCCCATTTACAGCTGGGGCTACAGGATGGGAACAGCACCATCATTGGGACCCTTACATTTTATTATAGAGACAAGTTTACAAGATTGCTCCAGGACCTTGAGACATAGCAGTCAGGGCCCAACTGGTGGGACATGTATGACTCATGTCTACATGACCCACAGTACTGTCTGTCAAGGACACACAAGCAGGCCCTTAAGGGAGACTCCTCCATGGACTGGCTGGATGAGGGTGGGGATAATCCACCCTCCAATGCACTCTACCCGAGGGCAAGATTGTTCTCATCTAATGGTCAGAAGGAATTCATTGGAGTTTTAGTTCCTATAGAGATGCTGCAAATGGGTTGTTGGTTGTCGCTGTCATCCCTAGTCTTCTGCCAACGGGGTGCTCACGATTTAAGGTCTCCTACAGTTTCACCCCTAATAGCCTATGTAACTCTTTACCAACAAACGTGTCATTTACTGAAGACCTTTACTTTCCTTAAAACAATCCAATCAGATGCAGGCTTAAGTAGATCTGTCCCTGAAATGATTACTGGTAAGAGCACTCAGGACTTAATGAATTGATTAGAACCTGGGTTAAAATAACATCTAGAAAATAATGAAAGCTGTAAATGCAAGAGTATATAGCGCACCCGGGGGATTGCTGTGTCTGCATTTTGACATTGGAATAAAAATAATTATCAGTTTTCAATGATTGGAGTCTTTTTCATGCATCGTGTAGAACATAATTGATATTCATTGTGTTCTGTGTATTTCTTAAAGGAAGCTGATACATATCTTGCAAACTCAGGAGGCTCGTCTATTATCATTATAATTTCTGTAGAAAGAAAAAGATGAGGGAAGTGCAATTAATATGGCAGTGATGATTCTGGGTTGAGCACTTGACTAGCAACCTCATTTTAAGACCATGATTATAAGTCCTTTGCCCTCACCGTACAGTTTGCCATGACTGTCTGTTCTGATACAACAAGACCTTTGTGTGATGGCCCCCCGGGGTGAGCTGGGTAATCTTAACTCCTTTCTCACCCACCCTGGTGGGGGAATCGAGGTGTACTTGCTATTTGCAACCCAGCACATAGGCTAGTATGCCACCAGGGATCCTGTGGCAGTCACCTACTCTGGTGTCAATTTGAGGATTAAGAGTGTCGCAGCAAGCAACCTGGACCTGGAGACGCCACGTGGAGACTCCTGCCAGCGCAGAGGTGCTTATAACGCTACTAGACCTTCTACCCGCCGACTTGTGATTGTACTGCATTTGGAGTCACTGCATATGTTTTGTGAGTCTGAAGAGGACTTTATAGATTGGTATTGGACATATGGGCTAATATTGGACTTATGGATTTGATCTGGACTGGGCTGGGATGTTTTTTCAATGTTCAGTTGCTCTTGTATAGAGACCTCTCTTTCTTAGACACTTAAGAGTCTCTCTGAATTTGTTTCTCTCGTCTTCTCAGACTAGCACAGGTCCTTAACCCACTGCCTTCAAATCGAACCTGATTCATGCCAGCCCCTTAGGACAGAGTAGAGTCACTCCTTCTAGGTTTCCGAGGCAGGATTGGAACCACCAGCCTTGCATCTCAGAGCCCAAAGCATATGGAGTAGTGCGACGAGGCATCCTTGTTGTTGTCGCTGTCAGCTACCATGCAGTTAATTCCTACTTAGCCATCGCATGTGGGGAAACACTGCCCGGTCCTGCCAGCCTCCCATCCATCCCATTCTTAACCACCAGGATTTCTCCATCTCGGTCTTATCTGATTAAGGAAGATGCAGGGTCGGTACAACGGTTGGCTTTTCCACCAGGGCTATTTTTCAGACAGTCCTTCAGGTTCCTCAGACCCTGCGTGATATTCTTTATCTGCAGACTCTTCAGAAGTCCCGGCATCACCATGGAAGCTGCTCCCTGTCTCTTGATGATTTTTCTTTAAAGGTATTTCAGCAGGAGCAGTTCCGCAGCCCTAGGTTCCTCTATTCATCAAACCCTGGCAGCCAGAGGCTACTCCACTTATACAAGTCAGGAGGCCTCTGCTCCCCTGTTTAAAAACCAAACCAAGCCCACAGCCTGTCGGTCTCCAAACCATGCTGATTGGAGTGGAGACAACTCATCAGTTGACGAAACAAAGCGCTCCAATTGAATGCTATGTTTGTCATTGTTGAGAGCTGAAGTACACAATGTGTCACATCGCTGTAGGTTGTGCAACAAATATTGACCAAGCCATGAGGAGCAACAAATATTGACTAAAGCCTGCACGCCCAGCCATGGAAAGAGAAGAACCATACCTATCCTGGTGTGAAGGGGGTGGGAGGGGGAGGGCTTGGGGGGAGGGGCTTTGCTTTCAAACTAAAGGAAATACGATGAGCTCTGTGCAAGTTATTTTATTTATTGGGGGGGGCATCACTGCCCTCTGGTGGGAGTGGGAGGCCCAGCCTTGCTCCTGGAGAGCTGCTGCTGGATTTGAACTGCCAAGCTAGTGGGCCACAATCCCGCAACGCACTCAACCACTACGTCACTGAGGCTCAGCCTCTGTGCAAATTATTAAGCTCCTGCCGTTCAGCTCCGAATCCTGCCTTGTGTACTCTGCTTCATAACGATGGGCTAGGACTCCACCATCCACATGTCTTCTCTACGAAAGCCTCTAGGAGTTGGACTCCAGTCGAAGGCAGAGTTAGGTTTGGCTTTGTTTTGAGCTGGTTTCTCTTGGGTTTGTTGTAGTCCATAGCGCGTGCTCCGGGGAGCACTGAGAGCAGGAGGGGAGTAGGCACTTCCTTTTTGTTTGAATTTAATTTATATTTTATTTTAATTGCCATCTCAGCCATGTACCGGCACTCTCCCCCTGCCCATGTCTACTGCCATTCCCCTTCCTCCTTCTTCCCTGCTCCTTCCTGCCTTCGAAGCTTTATCCCTGGGCGATGTGCCCCCCCCCCTCCTTTTTTTAGTCCTGTGTGGTAGGTTTGCACACTGACCTGCTGACTGCAAGGTCAGCAGTTCACGCCCTCAGCTGCTTCTCAGGAGAAAGATGGCGCTTTCTTATTCCCATGAAGATATATAGTATGGGACACTCACAGGACAGCGCTACCCTGTCCTCAAGGCTTGCTATGGGTTGGCGTCCACTCGATGGCAGTGCGTTTGGGTTATGTTGGTGTACCTCTCTGGCCAGAGGGCTCTGTAAGAGCCAAGGATGGCAAGTCTCACATACTTTGGACACTGTGTTAGCCTGGGTTGACCAGGGAAACAAATTCATAGACACTCGCATGTGTATAAGAGAGAGCTTTCTATAAAGAGTAATTTGTACATTAAGAAAACATCCCAGGGCTGAGCCCCGGTGGCGCAGTGGTTGTGCGTGGGACTACGGCCCACTGGAAAGGAGGTTCAATTCCAGCAGTGGGGCTGGGCCTCCAACTCCCACCACCAGAGAGCAGTGACGCCCCCCCAAAAAAACAAAAAACAAAACAAAAAAAAAACATCCCAGTCCAGTTCAGATCAAGTCCATAAGCCTGATATTAGTCCATATGTCTGATACCAATCTATAAAAGTCCTCTTCAGACTCACAAAACACATGCCATGATGCCAAATGCAGGAAGATCACAAGTCAGTGGGTGGGAAGTCTTGTGGATTCAGAGGTGGTGTAAGCACCTCAGCACTGGCAGGGGTCTCCACGTAGTTCCTCCAGCTCTGGGCACTACTGTAGCTTCACGTGTCTTATCTGCTGCAATGCCTCCCAGGGATTGAGCAGAGAGAGTGAGGGTCTCCCACCTCCAGGGAGGAAGACAGGAGTTCCCAAAATCCTCAGGAGAAGGTCATGCCCACCCAGAGGCCTCATTGGCTATTTCCTGATTGACAGGCTAGACTCCACCCCCTCCCTCTTCATCTTCTCAGATTGACAAATGATTACATAACTACCACAGACATGTTGCCAGGAAAGACCATTCCCTGGAGAAGAACATCATGCTTGATAAAGCAGAGGGGAGAATGGTTTAGGGGCAATTGTAAAGATGGCGCAGGACCTAGCAGTGTTTGGTTCTATTGTGCATGGAGTCGCTATGGGTCAGAACTAACTATATGTAATAACCTCTCTAGTGGTCCTGTGCACCTTGTCGATCTGCCTGTCCTTTGGCTGAAAGTTGAGTCACTGGGTAGTTGAGCCCAGGCCAGAGGGTATCTAAGGGCCAGCGTTACAGTGGTTTCCATCAGTCTCAATCACACCAGTAGCTTGGTCTCTTTTTTTTTTTTTTTTTTGGAAATAGTTTTGTTGGGATATAATTACATATATAAAATAGCACATGATATAAAAGCATATCATACAACTCAAGAGTTCAGTCAAATTAAGAAGGGTTATGCAATCATCACCACAATGTAGTTCTGCTGTGGACTCCCCGTTTCCTCCACCTCCCCTCCCATGCCCCAGGGCATGATTCATCCTTTTGCTGTCTTCCCTAGAGCCACCCATCTTGATTTCTCTGTACAGAAAAACACCACAAAAGGATTAACAACAATGACCAAGTACAACAGAGAAAAATCTCATTTAAAAAGAAAGCAGAAAATATTTACAAACCAGAAAAAAATTCAAAGTAGGTCAAAAGTGAGATGTAATGATATTCCAGCTTATGGACATGTACTAAAATCCACTTTTAATGCTTTTTGTCTGATATTGAGGCTGTTCACAGTCCTAGATTATGCCCAGTGGAAATTCCCTGGAATCTCAATCAACGTAGAGACCCAACAAATGGATTCTGGGCTTCCACCATCATCATACTGTCCTAAGAACAGGGTGTTTAGAATTTACACTCTGGTACTGATCCCTTTTCCATATTCCGATTTTTATTACTTATAATCCTTGGATCACCCACGCTGGTGTGCTTCTTCTGTGTGGAATCAGCTGACTCTTTGCTTTTGAGATAAACCTTTAAGATCCCAGAAGCTGGGTTTTTTTTTTTTTTTAAGGCATCACTGCCCTCAGGTGGTGGGAGTAGGAGGCTCAGCCTTTGCTCCTGGGAGCCGGAATTGAACCTCCATCCCAGTGGGTCGCAGTCCCACGCACAACCACTATGCCACCGGGGCTCAGCCTGTTTTTTGTTTTTTTCTGATAACTGGCCACCATCTGATTTCTTCACCACGCGTTGCTGGAGTAGGCCCTGGTCTTTTTCATGATGTTTGCTCCACCCCAGCACTTTTCTCCGATTGTGCTCAAGAGCCCAGCACCTCCTATGCTATTCCCTTTCCAACCGACCCCGGTAGTAGCTAGGCAGCGCCTCATTTCCTGGTCTCAGACTCTTGGAAGCTGGGGTTCCCATGGCCCATTACACTTTGGGACCAATAATCAGAACTTCCTTCTTGGGATTTGCTTGCTCTTCCATGGGGAGGGGTCAACAATGGCTCAAGAACCTCTGTGCTTCTTAACACACACACACACACACACACACACACACACACACACACACACACACACTCCAGTCTCACAGACCTCCTCACAGGAACGTTCCCTCTATTCTGGTTTTACAGGACCTTCCTCCAAACTTCTAGGTCTGTAACCCAGCTTCTCCCCTTTGTTCTCTAAGCCCCGGGGGCAGTAGCTGCTTCCTGGGTTATTATTTCTGGGTGAGGGATGACTCCTTTTACTCCTTCCGCTCTCCAACATCTGCATAGCCGATGCCCCAATGACATCCCCACTGCTGCAATACCTGTGTGTACTTTCTAGCTCCCAGATGGGGCCCATCTCAACACTGACATCTCCCCCTTCATGTATATCCCTTCATCCTGGCGTGGAGGGGGTGTTCTGGCCCCTCCCCTCAGGAGACAGCATGGGGTGTGCGTGCCCCACATTCCCGTCTCCCTCAGCCTCCTTCCGGGGTCTTCCTCTTTGTGGTACTAGGAAATAGTTGGAACATCTCACTCCTTGCATGTCAGCCGCCTCCTCGGTGTCCCCATTCCATTAAGCCAAGAAAAGCAGCAGAGCCCCTTCCCGCTGAGCATACCCACACATCTGATCCAGACTGCCCGATAAGTGCAAACAGATCCATGCACTTGGTCTGGCCTTCCTCTGACGTCATTCCCACGTGTAATACCAACACCCAGACGCTGGCCTGCGTGAACTGTTAGAACAGACTGTTTTCCCCCACGATCAGCCAGTTCTTCCAGGACAGACTTTGCTTTCTCCCGCTGCGTCGTGATGGTAGCTGATTCTAATTATGGGTTTGGAAACAAAAGGCTCCCACTGCCTGGAGCTCAGCCCGGTTATAGCCTCTGCTTGTTTGAGTCTGCCCTGCTGGTCCCTATCAGAATCCCAGAGTCCCACCTCTTCCCAATTGACGCCCTTCCACGTCAGAGCCTGCAGCATGCAACACCCAATTAAATGTGGGGTCACCCCCCCCCCCCAGCAACACTCTCCTTTGCTTAAAGAAATGAGATTCTCTTAGGGTTCCCATAGAGCCCCCCTGGTTCTCTGTGTGTGGCCTGAACTTATGAGTTAGACACTCTGAACTGCACCCAAGGATTGGGGCTGGGGGTGCACACCGTGAGGGTGGCCTCAGAAGAAAGGTCCAGTGATGTACGTCTTAAGAAAATCAGCCAATAAAAATAAATAAATAGGCTGAGCCCTGGTGGCCTAGTAGTTGTGTGCAGGACTGCGACCCACAGGGTTGGCAGTTCGAATCCAGCAGCAGCTTTCTGGGAGTAAGGCTGGGCTTCCTACTCCCACCAGGGCAGTGACGCCACAAAAATAAATAAATAAATCTCCCCGAAGCACAGTCTATGCCGACGCGCCTGGGGCCCCTGGGGGTCAGAAGTCACTCAAAGGCCACTTTTCTGGTTTGTCTTTCCCAAGCGCATCATCCAGATCCTTCCTAAGATAGACTAGAGGACACTGACGTTGGCAGCTGGATCCAGAAAGCATGACAGTGAGAAGGACCGTAGAACCTGCTTAGATATAAAATCCAAATCAAACTCACTGCCATCAAGTCGATTCCAACTCATAAACCCACACCAAACTCATTTCCTTGGGCCGCATTCCGACTCCTGGTGACCCTACACTATCACCAACTAACTGCCCCTGGGGATTTCCACGACTGCCACCTCATCCCCGGGTAGAAAGCCTCCTCTTTCTCCCATGGAATGTCTGGTGGATGCGAACCACCAACCTCGAGGTTAGATGTTAATGCTACGAGAGCACCTTTGTTTTGGAGACAGACGCGTTGACTTAACAGCAAGAAACCTATGTCTACAGCCCAGTCACACGAGAGCCTTTCAGTTTATATTTTTGATGCTATTTCCAAAGATAATCATATACTGACGCATTGAAAGGCGTTGCCCCTAAAACAACTTTGCACTGGTGTCTCAGGGTCCTACCTGCGCTATAAAGGATCATTTTCTTTTTTCCTTATGGATCATTTTATTGGGGGGCGCTTACTGCTCTTATAACAATCCATACGTCAATTTTATCAAGCACGTCTGCATATATGTTGCCATCATCATTCCCAAAACATTTTCTTTCTATTTGAGCTCTTGGTATCAGCTCCTCTTCTTACCCTCCCACCCTCGGGAACCCCTGGTCAATTATAAATTATTATTATGCTCATATCTTACACCTGCCATGGTCTCCCTTCACTCACATTTCTGTTGTTCATCGCTCTGGAGGGAGGGACTTGGAGTGGTTATACATTAGTCCTTACTGTTGGTTTCCCCTTTCTCTCCCTTCCCCACCTCCCTTCCCCCTACTGTTCTGAGGGGTTTGTCTATCCTGGATTCTGTGTGTCGAGAGCTCTTATCTCTACCAGTATACATGTTCCAGTCTAGCCGGTTTTTAAGGTAGAACTGGGGTCATAATTGGGGGGTAGGGGGGAGCTGTAAAAAACTAGAGGAATGTTGTATATTTTGTCCATGTTCTACTGCACCCTGGCTGACTCGTCCTTTTCTTGTGACCCTTCTGTGAGGGGATGTTCAATTGTCTACAGAGGAATTTGGGGTCTCCACTCCTACCTCCCTCGTTCACATTGATATGGCTGTTGAGCGATTATTTTCACAAATCCTGTAATGACCTGGTCTCGAGAGCAACCTTGCTGCTTTTAACATACTCATACATAACACATTAAAAGATAGCCACTTGCTAATGATAAGCACTTATGACTCACTGCCATCTTCATAACCTTCCTTTGGCATTTCTCCATTCTCAAATTTACTCGGCGACAGAAAGACAAGGGGCTTGGTCCCTCTAGACTAAGGTGACCAGACATCCCGCTTTTTAACAATTTAACAATGTCCCACGGTGTTTTAAAATTAAAATAAATATATTACAATACTATTTTTGCATTCTATGAAAATTTTTGTTGCTCCATATAGACCAAATTTTTAATCAAGAAACCCCACCCCACCCCACCCCCCCATCCCCCTTTGGGGGTTGAACAACCCTTTCACAGGGGTCTCCCAATTCATAACAGTAGCACAATGACAGTGATGAAGTAGCCAGGAAAATAACTTCATGGTTGGGGGGTCACCACCACACGAGGAGCTATATGAAAGTGTCACGGCCTTAGGCAGCTGTGAGACCCACAGCTCCGGACCCCAGAGGTCCTTTCCCGGGCTCTCCTTTGTCCCACAGGACCCGCTTGTCTCTCCTGCAGAGAGGAGAAGGCGGTTTTGATGAGATGGGGTAACGTGCGCTCACTTCGTACGCTTCTGTGGGTCTGTGAAGGGCAGCGGCTGTGCATCTTAAGCCGGATCTTGGCCTGCCCTGTCTTTGAAGCTCACTGCATTAAACATGAGGCTTGGATAAGGACCTGGCCACAGGGGATTTCTGGGAGTGCTGGCCAGCAGAGAGAGAACTCAGCTGGGTCAGGAGAGGTCTGTCTGAGGCGGGCACCAAGTGGGCATGTACGAGAGGAATCCCTGAGCCTCCACGGCCTCTGAAAACTGATGGAAGTGCCCTGGGAGAGGGGGCGGGGGGAGCAGGACTTACCGTCCAGCTCTCTTCACAAAGGCTGGTCTCCCCCCACCCCGGGCTTGCTCAGGGCTCAGGCCTGCATTCCCCTGTTGTTCTTGTGTGCCCTGGCAAGGCTGGGGAGACTGTCTCCCCACCACCGTCCTCTTCCCACTGGCCTCCCTCCAACCAGAATCTCAGAATCTCCCACGTGTTTGTTTTGCTACATACTTACAATCTCTCCTGCCCACCCTTAGGTCTGTACCACTTTTATGAGATTTATATATTTTTGAACCTTTTAGTGGGCTTTGGGCGAAACCGTACAGAGTAAATGCGTTTCCCATTCAATAAGGCATTCGTGTTTTGTTCTGTGATATTGGTACCGATCCCCTCAATGTAGCAGCATGCTCTCTGCTTCCCACCCACCCCCCCTTGCTTCCTTGCCTTATGTCTGCGTTCAGGCATACCTTTGGCTACTTCAGCAGGGGTCCTCAAACTATGGCCCTCTGGCCACATGCGGCCCACCCACCAAGGACATTTATCTGGCAGGCCAGGTGTTTTTGCTGCAGCTGCTTAACAGCTGACTCATCACGGGCCCACAGTGAATTTATTCATAGTTTTTTTGTTTTTTTTTTTAACTATAGCCTAGCCCTCCAACTGTCTGAGGGACAGTGAACTGGTCCCCTGTTTAAAAAGTTTGAGGACCCCTGCTCCAAGGACTGCTTCCCTCACAGGTTTGCTTTGTTTGCTTTGCAGGTGTGCCTGGTGTTCTGCTGAAGGGCGCTCCTCAGGAGGCGGCTTCTGTTCAGGCTTTCAAGGACATCGCCGTGGGCATAGAGTGGCTATGGGTTAGAACGGACTCATTGGCCCTAACAACAATCCAGTCTTGGGGTTTCTCCAGTTTTTACCAAACCAGTAAGTCCGTTTTGTTTGTTTTTTGAATTTTATATATATCTATATCTATCTTTCTCCTACTCTTAGGACAACCGTTCTGAACTGGTGGATCACGACCCCTTTGGGAGTCAAACGACCCTTTCACAGGGGTCACCCAATTCATAAAAGTAGCAAAATTACAGTGATGAAGTAGCAACGGAAGTAATGTTATGGTTGAGGGGGGGTCACCACAACATGAGGAACTGTGTGAAAGGGTGGCGGCATGGGCAAGGTGGAGACTCACTGCTCTAGTTAGTGATTTTCTCTCCCTGCAAACGCCCCCCGCCCCACGCCTTTTCTACAAGCTACACTCACTCCGTCAAGTGAATTCCAACTCGTGGTGGCGCTCTAGGAGAGGCTCAAAGTGCCCCCGTGGGTTTCAGACACTGTCAATCTTTACAAGAGGGAAACCCTCACGTTCCTCCTGGGGGGCAGCTGGTGGTTTTGAACCATCAGCCTTATAGTTAGTTAGCTAACCTGACAACAACACCAGAGGGTCATGCTCCCCATGCCAGGTAAGCATCAAAGAATGCTTCTTTTGTGTAATTGTATCTAAGGTGACCGGATGTTCTGCTTTCCAACAATTTGTCTGCGTCCCGTGGTGTTTTAAAATTAAAATAAATATATTACAATACTATTTTTTGCGTTCTATGAACATTTTTGTTTAGCTATTTTTTTTTGGTTTTGTTTTTTGAGGGGGCATCACTGCCCTCAGGTGGTGGGAGTAGGAGGCCCAGCCTTTGCTCCGTGCAGCTGGAATCGAACCTCCATCCCAGTGGGCCGCAGTCCCGCGCACAACCACGACGCCACCGGGGCTCAGCCTAGACCAAATTTTTAATCAAGAACGCCACCCTCCCACTCCCACCCCGGGTCCATGGCGCCCTGCTTACAATCTGGTCACTTTATAAACGGCACAGGCTTTTGTTTTGTGCTTTGTTTCCATTTCCCCCTACAACGTTTTCAGGGAAAATCCAGCTCAGCTCAGTTGGGCATTCCCTGTGTTGACAAACACCTGGTATTCCTGACACAGGAGTCTTGGTGGGATACGTGTCACGCTGCTAGGGGCAAGGTTGACAGTTCGAATCACGAGGTTTCCCCTCCCTCAAAGAGTGACAGTCTCAGAAGCCCCTGGGAGCAGCTTGAGATGGTTTATAGGGTTGCCGGGAGTTAGAAACCCTCAAAGGCAGTGAGTTTGGTGTGTGGAGTTTGGCAGTTCTGACCCAGAAGAGCCTGGAACCTTGGTCCCGCGTTTCTGGTTTCCAGTCTAATGCAGACGCACAGGGGCTGAGGGAAGTCTTTGGGCCGGTTACTAGGGAAACGCGCAAGGTGGACACAGGGAGGAACCAACAGTTACCCCGACTCGCCACTGGACGGCGCTGCCTCCCAACAGTCTCTTCCCACCAATCTGCTGCCTCAAGGAGGGAATCCAGTTCCAGCAGCAGCTTCCAATTCATTCGCCTTGGCAGGGCGTTTGGAAATCCTGAAGCTTTATCTCACATGGTACCACAGGGAGTGGATGCCACGGGCTCCTGTAGAAAGCAGGTGCTTTGAGAACGATGAGGGAAACAAATGTACAAAAGTACTCGATACAAAGGATGTACGTGTGGATTGTGATAAGCATTGTACGAGCCCCAATAAAATGATTTCATTTTTTAAAAGTCCATGGGAAAATCGAAAGTAAAAAGAATGGAGTGTTTCCACCAACTTTTTCTTTTTTCTTTTTTTTCTCTTTTTTTTTGTGTGTGTGTGGCTGCCATCACTGCCCTCGTAGGAGCAGGAAGCCCCGTCTTGCTCCTGGAGAGCTGCTGCTGGATTTGATCTGTCCAGCGACTTTTTGAAGCACCTTAGTCCATGTCTGTTTCTGGATTTGCCGTTTTGCCGTCGACCCTTTTATACGGAAACAAAACGAGAAGACCCTCCCTGTCCTGGCGTCGATTCTGACTCACGGCGAGTCTGTAGGACAGAGTAGAACCGCCCCCGTGGGTTTCTGAGACTTTAACTCTTTACAGGACCAGACAGCCTCCCCATTCTGCCACCGAGCGACTGGTAGGTTCGAACCATGGACCTTGGGGTTAGCCGCACGATGTGTAACCAACCACCCACAGGCCTCCTGCAGGGCCACTTACACTTTTTCCACCAGGGTTCACTCAGTACCATCGAGTCAATCCTGACTGCCCCTGTGGGTTTCTGAAGCGGTCCCCCAATACCCGAATGGAATCCCTCCTCTTTCTCCCACGGAGCCGTGAGCAGTCCAGCCGGGGAACCCGCCGGGACTCTTACAGATGCGAGGTCAACGGGTCTCCCTTCTGGCGGAAATTTTGTATCAGCTAAACAGAATGTCTACGCCCTGGGAGTCCAGGGTGTTGCGTTGGGCTGCTAAACACAAAGTCAGCAATTTTAAACCACCAGTGGGTGCCCACCAGCTGCTCCCGGGAAGCAGGGAGAGGCTTTCTCCTTTCTCCTGCAGAAATCGACAGTCTGGCAAACGCATGGGGAGGTTCTGCCTTGGCCGATAGGGCCACTGTGTGATCCCAGCATTCACAAGGACATCGTCGTTGAGAAACGGATAGCTGCTCTCAAAGAGGAGTTGATGGGAGGAAAATGTGATGTCCGATAATTCTATCGTCTTTTTCGTCCTCCCATAAATGACCGCCTCACTGATTAGCATTGAGGAGAAAGTCATCTAACACTGGCCACAGCACAGCTCACATTTCAGAGGCATTCAGTCCTTTCATCATGCCGGGTCACTCTCTGGCCTCTAGTGAGTCCCAACATATTTTCATCCCCTCAAAAAGAAGCCCTGCATCTGTGAGTCCAATATTGGAGTCCTCCCTCCAATATCCCTTCCCAGCCCCTGACAGCCACCCGGCTGTTTCCTGCCCCGTGGATGTACCCATTCTGCACGTTTCCTATCAATGAATCCCAGAGCCTCACGTCTTGTGCACCTGGCTTCTTAAAGTTAAGTATTTCATTCTTCTTCTTAAAAGAAACAAAACAACATTTCATTAGGGGCTTGTACAACTCATCACCATCTATCCATCCATCCATCCATCCATCCATCATGTCACATCCATTTGTACACTTGCTATCATCATCGTTCTCAAGACACTGGTATTTCATTCTTCTCAACAGCTGAGTCAAGTCCCATGATCCCACTGTAGGTTCACCCACCATTAGGGTTAGCCATGTAATGCTCCTGGGCATCGGGGACTGGTGCCTAGCGCTGCTCTGAACATCTGACTGTGGATACTGTTTCTACAAGTAGCACTGCTTGGCTGCCTCTGGAAGGGATCTGAGGGGGAGGGCTTCTGTGTCAAGCCGTCTTGCCTCTGGAAGCCCATTTTCCAATAACAACTCACTGGCACTTGTGTACAAATTAATTTGCCAAGTGTGGTCATGACATCATTTGGTGCCAACTTGAGGTTGTTAGGAGGGAAAGGGTGGAGTTTGGCCTGTCAATCAGGTCACTGCTAGATGGCCTCATTCCGAGGCGCTACAGAGAGAGATAGTTCGCTGGAGCTGGGACACACTCACTCTCTGCTTGGTATTTCTGATGACAAGACACATGGAGGTACTCTGGGCAATGGAGCTGCAGGAGTCACATGGAGACCCACACCAGCACTGAGATGCTTCCACTGCCACTGGATCCACAAGACTTCCTACCCACTGGCTTGTTATCTTTCTGCATCTGGCATCATCTCCTCTGATGTCTCCAAACACACCTTCCCAAACATCAGCAACCGCTCCACTACATTCTGTCTCCATGGAGTTCCCTGGTCTGGACACTGCATCTGAATGGAACCATACAACCTGGGGGTGCTGAGCGAAGCTGGAGCGTTTGGGTTAATTGAAATTTTGCAGCAGGAAAAGTCAGTGTATTTCCACCGTTGTCTTCCATACCCAGTACTATCTGTCTGCTGTCTCTCCTCTAAATTCATGTTGACTTCAAACTAAAAAGTCCCCACTGACTTGAAGGAAGCTAAATGGTTGATCTGCCCAGGGCCACAGCAGGTCTGTGGGAAACAGAACCAGGAAGGGAGGGTATGTGGACAAATTTTCTATGGTCATCTTTAAGGAGTCTAGGAGGCAGAAACTAGTAAAGGAAAGCCTTCACATTCTTAAGTTGGAGATGAATGCCAGTCCACATTCTCCTTACTAAAAGTTATCCCCCACAATGCCCTCCCATAATAATGCCAATCGTAAGATGCTTTGTACAAACGCATAGTTGATTACCATAAGCTTGAAGCTCAATTGCCTGAAGGTTGTCTGCTATTGAGAGAGCAATCTGATCCTATTTTCCATCCTACTGTGTAGTTCACTCCCCTTTGATAAGGATCATGGGAGGGTCAAGTCAGCTCAGGGAGGGCCAAGGTATGTATGTGCCTTCCTGTTACATGTATGCTTCTAGCACATCCCCTTCCCATATGCATGTGCTTACCAGGGCTTGCTAGTCCAAGACTGTATAAGCCTGCCAGAGAACACAGTTGCTCTCCCTCTGGTTTAGGTCTCCCTGGAAGAGATAAGCCCGTGCCTGCCTTGTCTGATGTATCTTTAATTTACCCTTCAGTTACACAAGCTACATTCAGTAGTGGAGGCTGGTCCCCACACAGGTTCAGTCCTGAATTAGAAGAAATAGTGCTTTAAAGGTCTGTTCAAGCCCTGAACACCCAAGCATCAGCCCAGTCCACTGTGTCCCTGGTCTAGCTGGGCAGCTGCACCATCTCTGCAGCTTGTTAAGAGCAAAAAAAGTCCTGGACCCCTTCCTTGGAATGCCGCGAGTTTTGCGTGAGACCCTGACTGTTGTTTCAGGAAATCCCTGGTGGTTCTGATGCAGGGGGTTCACAGACAGACACCTAATTCCACCATCTGCCCATGATCTCCACAAGGCAACAACAGGGGTTTACGCTCCTGACAAGGCTATTTCAAGCTCCAGATGTAGAGGCTATCCTTTCAGTGACCAGGAAGATCTTTCAAGCATGAAGATAATAGAAGACTCTGGAAATAGTCAAAAAACTGCTGACCAGCAGGCAGTGGTTATTTGCTTAGAGATGACCTGAGGACATCAGATGGTCATTGGGTCTGAACCAAGAGAAGGGCTTGGCGAGGCCAGCAAGTCTCTACGTGCTCCTCAACCTCCCAGTCCCCCCTCCCCCCCTTGCTGGGCCTGAAGTTCATCTTCTCCCAGTGGACAGAAATGCTTCCCTAAGCGGAGTCCTTTGTGAGAAAAAAAAATAAAAGGAAAAAAGGATGCCTCTGATTTTCAGAAGCTTTTCAACAAATAAGTATGATTTGATGGCTGGGTCACAGTCTCTTAGGGAACTTTCCAAATGTCTCCAAGGGGCAGGAAGACCGACTGGAAAGATACTTAAAAAGACTCGTGGTTGTTTGTCTGCTCCTGTCCAGAGGCCAGGCTGCTGGCTGCGTCTTTGGCTCCTCACTGTCACCCGATGAGGCAGATAGAACTTTATTAGCCGTTTTATTAAGAGAGGACGGTCAGAGAATGCTAGAGATTTGCCAGAAATTACCCAGCTGGCCAGCTTTGTCCCAGATCCTCAAGCCCCCAGACTTCCCATGATGCCTCTATCATAAATATCTCAGGGAAGCCTGCCAGGATGCAAGGAACTTCAGAGATTTCTGCCCCAGCCCTTTAGCCACGGAGACTGGGTTTATGGCGCCACTAAAGCACTCTGTCAGAGTCCTATTGCCTGTGGAGCCTCAGCAGGGAGAATTGGGAAGAGCTACACATTTCAAGCATGACTAGTCAAGCCGTTCTCTCTAAATGCTCCTCTTAGGGCTTAGCTCTGCTACACACACACACACACACACACACACACACACACACACACACCCTGAAGAACCAAGCCTGATCTGCTTCATTTAGATGGCTAGGTGGCAAATCAATTTCCAGGACAGTCAAACTCCATTCTCTCCATCATATGCACAAGCATACGTGTGCTTGTTTGTTTGTTCATAATGACCTCGGCTTCTTGAGCCTGCTGTGGTTCTTCCTGCTGGGCAGGGAGGTGGATCCGTGATCGAGAACCCACTGACCCAAATCAGCAGCGTGTGTGGTTGTCCATCTCATTTCCTGTACTCTCCTAACCACCTCACTCAACGCACACTCCAGTCCTTACCTTACAGGTGAAGAATTGCTTCGAACAAACCCTGACTACTTGCGGGGAAGACCATACAACACACAAGGTGAGGTATTGTCACCCTATTAGAAAGGACGATTTGATCGGACAGTCAGCAAACATCAGTTGAACAGCAAACAGAATACAGAAGATGACCCTGGTCCCTGAAGACTGGAGGCAGGGAGAGACAAGCAACTCAGGAAATGGACTAAGTTGTGAATACCGTGTGACGATGTACAGCACAGGAACCACTAAAAGGTGACCATTGTGGTATGGCTAGTGGAAATCACAGGGAGCATCCTGAGACAGGAAAGCAAGGTAGGAATCAGATTCAGGAAGACCTTAGAGACTTATCAATATCAGCCCATAGACGGGATACCAATTCCTCTTCAGACTCATGAAACACATGCAATGACACCGAATGCAGAAAGATCATGGGCTGGTGGGTGGAAAGTCTTGTGGATTCAGGAATGGTGTAGGCATCTCAGTGTTGGCGTGGGTCTCCACGTGGCTTCTCCACATGGCTTCGAGGCTCTAGTGTAGCTTCGTATGTCTTGTTGTCGTCATCAGGAATACAAGCAGCACCTCCAGTGAGCTAGTTATCTCCTGAGCACCTCCAAAATGAGGTCATCAAACAGCAAACAGATCGACAGGCTAAACTCCATCCCTTCACTCTTAATAATGTCGCGTTGACATCAGATGATATAACTGCCACACGTGCTATCCTTTTTATGTAAGGAATCTGCCCATAGCTTAGCTTTCTCCTAAGCTAATTCTAGGGATTTCTCACACTTGCCACCTAACAGCTCTGAATTTAACGCCCACTGCCATATTCATGGGGGAGCAGGGTGTTAATTCATTCTCAGCGAATGACACAGTGAGAAGATATTGCTCTGCACAGGATGTAACTGTAATTAGATGGATTCCTGTGTGTGAGGAGGGTGGAAGCCAGTCCCTTTACTCCCTAGCCATAGCTTCCCGGGGGAACTCTGGCTTGGCCTGTATGTATATAACAAAATCCCTTGGGCATCATTTTAAGTTGGGGTTGGACTAGTGCGTTTATCTCCGGTCAGGACAGCTCAATCAGGTAGCTTGTCTTCTTTACCATACTCCTTGTCATCCTTATAAATTAATTACTCTGACAGTAAATAATTAGAGCTAGAGGTGTAGGTTTGGAAAGGGCATTCTTAGTGAGCTTGGTCTCTTTTAAATCTATTTTTTATCTTGTGGTTATTTATTTTTGTATATTGTTGTGGTGATTGAGAACATATACCGCAAAACATATGACACTCAACCTTTCCTACACAGAGAATGTAGCCGCACTGATTGTATGCTGGAAATTGTGCCACATTCTCACTCTCGAGTCTAGCCTCCTCCTTGAACATACATTAACATAGTAGCGTGCCCTCTAAGCTTCCTGTCTACTGTTGAGTTGCTCTTGATCTCCCATAGCTATCGCTCAAAAGAGCATAATATTCAAGGCAGACTTTTTTTTTTTGAACAGGTTAAGTTAAACTATTGTTTGGTTTGATGAAGATTTCAAAGACTATATTTGGGCAATAGTTTTAGCAGTTCGTACACTCTCCATGGCTGTAGGAATTCCGTGAGAGTTAGAAAATCTTCTTTGCATGTCCCTCCTTTTGACCAGGATTTTTCTATGGGCTCTTGTAACCAAAATGTTCAGTGATGGTAACCGGACACCCCCCAGCTCTGGTTTTATGGCAAAGGAGGCAGACTTGTCCAAGGAGGCAAGTAGGCACACACCCCATCCTCTGTTGTTATTCCCGACTTTCCTTTGCTGGTACCAGTGAAAAGAGACCAATCACTGCGCCTTGAATGGATCAAGAGATAAGACACATGGCTCTGAAAGGGTAAGCACAGACACAGTTGGAGGAAGCACTTTCCCATCTGAGACATTGGGTCATCATGCTCTGAAAGTTCCTCGGGGGGGTATGGATTTAGTGCGAAATGCATCTCGATCGTCAGAGAGGACCTGGGCATCTCTCATTCGGAGGCCACGTTACGAAAGCAAAAAGCCTGAAGACAGTAGTTCAAATGACCGAGCTTGATGGCCAGGGAGGTCAAACCCCAAACCCAGCTCACTGCCAGAGAGTCTCTTCTGACTCTGAGCAACCTTTAGGATAGAGTCGACCTGCCCCTGTGGATTTCCACAACTCCGTGGGAGTAGAACACCTCATCTGTCTTGGTTGGTGGCTTTGGCTCAAGGGCCTCAGGCAGTTGCAGCTCAATGTGTAACCCATTACGCCAGCAGGGCAGGAGCTGTGTAAGGGTGGTGAGTCCCACAAGGAACGCTTCCCAAGTAGACAGAGAAGAAAGGTCTAATGCTAGACACCCACTGTCCAGATGCTGAGGCTTGTTCTACGATGTTCAAAGAATGTCATCGGTGTGGTGGAGAGAGAGTCTCTTTGTGCTGAGTGTGAACCGCTGCTTTGCCCCTGACTAGTTCTGAGACTTTAGTCACTCAAATTCTTTTACCTATTTCCTTGGCTGAAAATACTAATGCCAACACTACTAATGATGACGGTATGCATAAAAGAACATAGCGCCTTCTCCGGTTCATCAGTATGATGGTTGGATCTTCACATGATTGTGTGATATGTGCCTCTCATGATCCTTGTTATGACGTGAGCACATTACCAGTCTGACATAAAAAAAAAAGAAACATAGCAAAGTATTGGAAATTCACTGTTAGCTGTGGATTAGATTGTGTCCTTCTTCCTAAAAACTATTGTAAAGTCCTAACCCCCTGTTCCTTATTTGTAAACAGATCTTTCTAGATAAGATCAGCGTAAGATGATTCTAATCCCATGATTGATAAGAGAGCCATATAGCGACACAGATATTCACAGAGGGAAGATGCTCATGAGAAGATGAAGGTAGAAGTCGGTTATGCTAAGAAAATCTAAGGAAAATCCAAGGATTGCTAGAAGCTGTAAGGGAGTCAAGGTAGGATTCTTCCCTAGAGCCTTTGGAGGAAGCATGGACCTGCCAACACCACCATTTTGGATTTTTAACCTCAAAAACTATGAGAAAATAAATGCCAGTCCCTTGAAGCTATCCCAGTTTAAGACTGTGTGGCAGCAGTCCTAGGAAATGAATGTATGTGTGTGCATGTGTGTATGTAGTCAAGCCAGTTCCAACTAGTGACCCTATGTACAACAAAACAAAACCATGTGTGGTCCTGTGTCATCTGCACAATTATTATATTTGAGCTCACTGTTGTAGCCATTATGTGAATCCATCTGATCAAAGACTTTCCTCTTTTTCTCTGCCTCTCCTTTACCCAGCATGGTGTCCTTCTCTAAGAACTCGTCTCTCCTGACATCATGTCCGAAGGACTCTAAGAAGCATTCTGACTATACTTCAAAGACACATTTGCTAGTTCTTTTATGAGTCCGTGGGGCTTTCATTATTCTTTGCCAGAGCTATAATTCAAAAGCATTGATTCTTCTTTGGTCTTTCTTATTCAACGTTCCACTTTCATATGCAAATAAGGCAAATGAAAATACCATCTCGGGTCAAGCACACCTTAGCCCTCAAAGTAACATCCTTGCTTTTCCACACTTTGAAGGGGTCTTAAGCAGCAGATCTAACCAATGCAATGCTGCTTCCTTGAGCATTGATTGTGGATTCAAGCAAGATAAAGTCTTTGACAACATCTCTTTCCCGTTTATCATGAAGTTGCCTATTGATCCAGTTGTGAGGATTTTGGTCTTCTCTACATTGAACCATAATCCACATGGAAGGCGGCAGTTCTTCACCTTCATCAGCAAGTACTTGAAGTCTTCCTCACTTCAAGCAAGCAAGGTTGTGTCACCTGTATATTGCAGGTTGTTAGAAACCTCCCTTTGAATCCCAGTGCCATTCTTCTTCCTATGAGCCGGTTTGTTGGATTGCTTGCTCAGCATACAGATTGAGTAAGTGTGAGGAGAGGATACAATAGTGACTCACACATCTCTTGATTTTAAACCAGGCAGCATTCCTTTGTTCAGTGTGCACAACTGCCTCTTGATCCATGTCCAAGTTCTGCATGAGCACAATGAAGTGTTCTGAAATCTCCATACACAGTTTGCTTTGACTCACGCGGTCCAATGCCTTTGCAAGCCAGTGAATGTGCGATCTAACAAATGTTAGTTCATCTCCTGCCACTCATTAGAATGAGGATTATGCAGGTATTTTAGAATGGCAGTGCCAGGTGCATCCTCCCTGTAAAACGGCTCCTAACTAAGTAAATCCAATAGCTTCCTGAATGGCCTCCCTCCCTGGGAGAAATTACCATGAAAAGAGAATAACTACCTCCTCTCCCTCCCCCTCGATCCACTCTTCATTTAAACACTAGGGCTTGTTTTAGTTCTGCAGGGTTCCCCACCAACCTCAGTCTCTTAGTCAATTTTAATTAACAGTGGTGGTACTGATGTGCCAGCTGTTGGACACTAAATACTTTGACACTAAAAAGGTAGGATGAAGTGGCTGTGCCTCAGCCCTATTTCAGATGCACTCACCATTCACTTTACTCTTATTCTCCAGGCTAGCCCCCACCTTAATTAGTCTAGTTTCACTGCATTTATAAGGACTGCATCCAAGCACCTTCAGAAGCCCTTGTAGGAATAACTTACCCTCATTTTTCTCTTCTCTGGATATAGGTCTTGGGAGAGCTAGTTTCCACCTCCACTAAGGCCTGGGAAAACATATGGAAAAGAAAGCATAGAGCTAGAACCAGGCTTTGTGAGCATGCTATCTTAGATACACAGGGCTTGTTTATCCCGATAGTTGGCTTGTTATTATTGGCGGTCAAAGAAAAACTCTCTAGCAACCTAAAAGGATAGTAGGGACATGGTTCAATTAATGGAACGTCTCAGGTCAAAGAGACTTGCTTTCACACATGGATCAAACTCAAACTTATGATCCTGGTCTTGGTTAAAGTATCTTAGTATTGCTCACAGCATTTATGTAGTACCCTCGTCAGCATAATAATAGTAATAGTGACAAAAGAACACCTCCATCAGCTGCTCACACTTTAAAAAAATCATTTTATTGGGGGCTCATAGAACTGTTGTCACAATCCATCCATCCACTGTGTCAAGCACATTTGAACATTGTTGCCGTTATCATTTTGAAAACATTTTCTTTCTATTTGAGCCCTTCGTATCAGCTTCTCATTTCCCCCCTCCCTCCCTTCCTCTCACTCCTTCATGAAATCTTGATAATTTATAAAGTATTATTATTATTTTATCTTTATTATTTTTTGTATTATACTGACCAATGTCTCCCTTCACCCACTTCTATATTGTCAACCCCCCTGGGAGGGGGTTATAAGTACATCATTGTGATTGGCTTCCTATTTCTCCCTCACCTTCCCCTCACTCTCCTGATAGCGGTACTCTCAGTATTGGTCCTGAGGGGTTTATCTGTCCTGGATTCCCTGTGTTTCTAGCTCTTATATGTTTCAGTGTACATGCTCTGGTTCAACCAGATTACAAGGTAGAATTGGAGTTGTGATAGTGGGGGAGGGGGGAATGAAGCATTAAAGAACTAGAGGGGAGTTGTATGTTTTAATTGTGCTAAATTGCACCCTGACAGGCTCCTCTCTCCCTTGTGACCCTTTTATGCCAGATGGGCTTTAGGTCTCCACTCTGCATTCTCCCTCATTCACATTGATATGATTCTTTGTTCTGGGTCTTTGATGCCTGATATCTGATCCCATTGACACTTCATGATCACACAGACTGGTGTTCTTCAATGTGGGCTTTGTTGCTTCTGACCTAGACGGCCGCTTGTGTATCTTGAAGTCTTTAAGACTCTGGCGCTATATCTTTTGATAGCCAGGCACATCAGCTTTCTTACTATATTTGCTTATACAACCATTTTGTCTTCAGCTTTGTTTTATTTTGCTCTGTCTTGTTTTTGTGCTTATTATTGTCTCTGCATGTCTATTTAGATAAGATAGGCAGGATAAACAATCTGGAGGGGAAAACATCAGGACCAGCGGTTCTGGGGAACACAGGCGAGGGGGAGGCGGGGGACAAAAGAAGTGGGTGTTAACACCAGGGACAAAAGAACCACAAGTGATTCAAAATTGATGGTGAGGAGGGCATGGGATACCTAGTAGGCAATATAATGGAGAGGAATTACTGAAACCCAAAGGAAGGCCGAACATGATAGTGGGACAAGAGGACAGTAAAAGGAAATAGAGAAAGAACTAGGAATCAAAGGGCATTTATAGGGGGTCTAATTACACGCATGTGCATATATAAATATATTTATATAATTGTAGGGAAATAGATCTATCTACATATATTTATAAGTTTAGTATTAGGGTAGCAGATGGACAGTGGGCCTCTACTCAAGTACTCCCTCAATGCCAGGATACTTTGTTCTAATGACCTGGCATTCTGTGATGCTCACCTTCCCAACATCGCTACCACTTTTTATTTTATTTTGTTTTTTGTTTGTTTGTTTTTTTTGGGGGGGGGACATCACTGCCCTCTGGTGGTGGGAGTAGGAGGCCCAGCCTTGCTGCTGGATTTGAACCTCTAACCCAGTGGGCCGCAGTCCCGCACACAACAACTACGCCACCGGGGCTCAGCCAGCTACCACTTTTTAAATGCTTCTCATGTGCCTAGTGTTGTTCTAAGCTCTGTACATATGAAAGACCACTGAATTTTCAAAGCCAGCCCATGTGATGGGTATGATGATGATCTGTAATTGCACTGGGCAACCAAGGTCATTTATTCACAAAGCTCTTACATGGGAGTTCGACTAGCGCTGCTGAGCAAGAGCTTGCATGTGACTTGTCTAGGGGGTTGCACTGCTAACCTGGAGATGAGCGATTTAAAGCCACCAGCCCTTCTGTCGGAGAAAGACGAGGCTCTCTATTCCTATACAGATTTACTGTCTCAGAAACTCACAGGGGAAGTTTTACTAAATCATCTGGGGTCGCTCTGAGCCAGAATTGACCCAGTGGGAGTGAACACGGGTTCTTTGGGTTATTGTCTTAGGCTTCTTGTGGTATGTGCTGATTTGATATTAAGAGACAGTGGGAAGGTGCCTGGCTTCTTTTGGTTTAGCTTCAAGAGTCCCACAGTGTCACGCATGCCACATCTTGTGGGTCAAGCAGGAGTTTCTGAGTGGCACAAATGGGCAAGTGCTCAGCTATGATTCAAAAGTTGGGCGACTCAAATCCAGCAAGAGGTACCTCAGAGGAAAGGTCTGGCAACTGCTGAAAGATCACAGCCATAGACAATGTCATGCAGCCACATTCTGCTCTGCAATCCACAAGGTCACCTTGAGCCAGAAGCAACTCTTTGGTAATCATCCACAACCACCAAAGCACAGAAAATTGGTTTAAAAAGATAAGCACTAAACATTACACAGTGATATATAGGGGAAGGGAGACTTACGGATGGTTTTAATTTTCTTCTTTTATTAAGCTATGTTTCCTAGATGTTCTGTAATGAACCTGTTATGCTTTTATAAAATTAAAAAACACACACATCTGTTGAATCAACCATCTGCTTCTAGGATCTTTCCTAAGAAAATGATCATCGAGGTACTCAAAATTTTATGTTCAGATGTTGACTCCAGCATTATTCAGAATAGCGGCAACATTTTAAGTAATCCATTTATCCCATGACAAGAAAATAATTATAGTATTGAGAATTTTTTGTAGTTTCCCATATTCCGAGGAAAAGGCAGATTGCTCTGTAACCATGGTAACAAGTGCTGCTGGGACCCAGCTTTCCATGCTTTCAATCAACACAACTCACTTTAGTAAACGCAAGTGAACCCATCAGCGAAAGTCCTTTACGCTTGCCAGCCTGCCGGTCAGGACCAGACGTGGTCCAGCAAGTCTGTTCAGAGCAACAAGTCAGCAAGTCTTGTGGGAGTCACCCCATGACTAGATCAAACCTAAACTCACTGCCCTCAAATTGACTCTGACTTACAGAGACCCCCATGGGACAGGGTAAAACGGGTCCTGGGGGTTTCCCACACAGTAACTCTTGACGGGAGTAGAAAGTCATATCTTTCTCCCATGAAGGGGTCGGTGGGTTCAAATTGCTGACCTTGAGGTTAGAAGCCTAATGCATGACCAGGTCTACATGGCTATGTTCCCAATGACTTCCACCATCACTATCCTGGTGGTGTAGTGGTGACATGTTGGGCTTCCATCCAGATCGTCAGAAGTTCAAAGTCACCAGAAGCTCCTTGGGAGAAGGACTGGGCTTCCCACTCCTGGAAACAGTCACAGTTTCGAAACTCACAGGGGTCATGATGAGTCAGCAGAGAGTTTGGGTTTGCATTGCTACCACAGCCAGTTGGCATTCCGTCAACACTGACTCATGACCCTGTGTGTCTCATGCTCCCTGGCACTATAAACTGATTGACAACCCCAATGGACCCCTGCCTATCAGAGGAAGCCAGCTTCTGATACATACATTACGGGTTCAATAGGTGCAGTTGTACATTGATAATTATTATTTATTATAATAAGGATATAGCGAGCATGAGAGGGAGAGAGTGAAATAATAAGAGTCAGACACATTTCACATCATGGTAGCATGGTCACCTCCGCCAAATGGGTAGTCCACCTGGAGAGAGAGCGAACTTTAATTTTCCCCATTTGAATAACCTTATGGGGGACGCATAAGCTCTGTTGTCTCAGGTCAGGACACATCACAAGAGGGGGCTGTCTTAAGGGCTATATGGTGACAAGGGGAGTGGTCTTAGGGATGCCTGCATGACTGAGGGGAGAAGGATGTGATGAGAGGACCTCAGATTCCTGGGGGTAGATAAACAGGTCTGTCTGGAAGTGAACCATCCTCCTAACAGGAAGGGAGTCAGCTTTATTGTGAGACACACAAAGGTCTCAGATAACTGGGAGTTTCAGGGAGAACAAATAGCTAACTTAACTTCCACACCAAATGCTGGTAAATTCTTTGCTTAATATTTGAGTATATAATTGTGGGAAAGTCCTATCTTCATCCCACACCTGCCTTCCAGGTTTCCCTAAAGCCCTCTCTAAAACCATCAGTTTGTCCCTTTCTGCAAGACCCTGCCTGATCACTATGACTCTTCAATAAATTCAGCTTTTTGTTGTGTTCTGGGCAGTTCCTCTATTAGAACCACCTGTGGCATTGCCATAGCTGACTTGTGATCACCCCACATGTGTCAGAGTAGACCTCGGTCCCATAGGCTTTCACCGGCAGCTTTTCGGGAAGGAGACCACCAAGAATTTCTGGGTGGATGTAGCTTATGTGACAAGTGGCCAGTCCAGGACGGCAACCGTCCGTACCACTCAGGGACTCTCCTGTATCGTGGTGAGCAATAAAGTGTGTGTGTGTGTGTGTGTGTATGTGTGTGTGTACATGCAATGAGGAATTACTCATCCCCATAGACACATACATTGTGGAATATCATACATTTGTTAAAATTGTTCTTTTCAAAGACTACATAATGATGAGGAAACTTGTTCAAAAGGTGCTATGTGAAAACGGTTAGTGGAAAATATTTTATATAATGCAACAGTGAGTTTGGGTTTGAATACTCCAAAATGTTAAAGGTGCAGAAAAATATATTAAAGGTCATAATCTGGAATGTAAGATTCTTGCTAAAAATTTAACAGAGGGAGAAGACTTTCTTAAAAAATTGGTTTAGCATTGTAACACTAAAGGAATGACTATATGTTTACACAAGTACCAAGAGTTTGGGCTGTCTACATTTGTTTACCAACTGTCCCTCCTCCTTTTACCTCCACCTCTCCCTCCTGCTCACAACTGCCAGTTGTTTTCATAAGCACTGCCACACGAATTTCTTTTTTATACATTACTGTTAAAAAACAAAAACAAAGCATAGCAGAGTGCATTTACAAAAGATACCCGTCGGGCTGAGCCCCGGTGGCGTAGTGGTTGTGCGCGGGACTGCGGCCCACTGGGACAGAGGTTCAATTCCAGCAGTGGGGCTGGGCCTCCTACTCCTACCACCGGAGAGCAGTGATGCCCGCCCCCCCCAAAAACAAAAACAAACAAACAAACAAAAAAAGATACCCGTCAGTTGGGGTGTCAGGAGAGAGTTGTTGGCAAATACACATAGAAGGTACATGCTATTTCCATGAAACCCTAGGTCCGTGGTTCTCCACCTTCCTCATGCCTTGAGGCTTTCATGCAGTGCCTCATGAGGTGACACCCCCAACCATAAAATTATTTTCGTGGCTACTTCATAACTGTCATTTTGCTCCTGCTATGAATCATCATGTAAATATCTGATATGCAGGATGTATTTTCCTTGTTACAAATTGAACATGATGAAAGCATTGTGATTCATCACAAAAACAATATGCAATTCTATATTGTGAAATATTTATTTCTAACAACAAATCAACGAAATGTTGTCTTGAAACAGGGGGTAGCACGGGTCACAGTCTTCACATACTTATATGTGGGCCTATCTGCATGTGGGCAGGCCCACGTGGAAACAGAAGAGCAGTGTCTCATTTCCTAAGACCATTGGAAATACCGTATTTGTTGGACCATAAGACGCACTTCCCCCCCCCCCCAAAGTGTGGGGACATGAGGGTGCATCTTATGGTCTGAAGGTGTAGTATCTTAGAATATTTGTTTATGATCCCATGCGCCCGCGTACTGTCTGCATGCTGTGGATTGCTGTGGGTTTCAGAGAAGTCCCACCTCCTGGAGCCTCAATGTCAGTGAGGTCACAGATCAACACAGCACAGGCTGTCCCCTCACCTGTTAATCAAAGTGATGATGGTTCTTAACACCACTGTTGAGTTTGTGCTGTTAAATATTACTGTATTTTGCTTTATTTTAATAAATATTTTAGTATACTGGTACTATTTGGTTCAGAACATTTTTTTTGTTTGTTTTCCTGCTCTAAAAACTGGGTGTGTCTTAGGGTCAGATGTATCTTATAGTCTATGTTACTCCAGGTAGACTAGAAAACAAATTCATAAACATGCATATAGATCTAAGGGAAAGATTTATAAACAAGAGGAATGGAACATTGAGAAAGCATCCCAACCCAGTCCAGTCCAAGGCCATAAGTCCAATATTAGCCCATATATCTGATACCAGCCTATTAAGTCTCCTTCCGACGCACAGGCCAGAGGATGCAGAGTCTTGTGTGATTAGAGGCAGCAGAAGCAGTAGAAGCATCCCGATGCCGGCAGGGGTCTCCCCTTGACTCCTGCTTCCAGGGCTCAAGGTCCATCAGCAATATCCAATGGCGGTAGAAGCATCTCAGCATTGGTAGGGGTCTCCCTGTAACCTCCCAAGCATCTCTGTGCTGGTAGGAGTCTCCACGTGGCTTCTCTGGCTGCAGAGGTTTTGGTTCCATCAGGGTAAGTCCATGTGGCTTCTCCTCTGGCTCCTCCAGTCTCCAGGACTTAGGGTTTATATCATGTTTCCGTGTTGTCTGGTCAGTAGACCATCTCCAAGATACTGAATCAAGTCTCTCTCCTCCAATTGGGAAATATTGCGAGACTTCCCAGAATTCTCAGGAGAAAGCCATACCCACACAGAGCCCTCACTGGCTTTCTCCAGATTGACAGGCAAGACTCCACCCCTACACTCTCAGTGCTGAATTGACACACATCAGTGACTGCCACATGGTACAACAAATGGTATGTGTTTTCGGATGGTCTTAGGTGACCCCTGTGAAAGGGTCATTCAACCCCCAAAAGGGTCGTTACCCCCAGAGTGAGAACCGCTGCTTTAGTACTTTGAAAAACGATTTTAAAAGTATAGAACCACCATCTAAGGCCTTCTAGAATTATTTCACCCATCAAGTCAGCCATGATAGGAGCCCAAAGACCTCCATTCAGCTCATATTTATTGAGCACATCATCTTCTGTACTCGGGATGTGTTGTCGGGAGAGACCAGGTCCTGGGAAAGGACATCCATCGTGCTTGGTAATGTCGCGGAAGTGGGTGACTAGTCAGAAGGCCCTTGGGGAGATGGAGGAAGGTCACAGCGGCAACAATGCTGCTATATAGACGTCAAATCGATGGCACTGGCCGGGGCGGCGTTTCAATCTATGGCCCTTCGGGTCGCTGTGAGTCAGCACAGGCTTGATGGCAGCTAACGACAAGCGGCAACGGCGACAGCAACGTGTACACACCAAATGAGCTGCTCACTCGGGCCCAAAGAGAGTAGCCGGTCTTCGGGAGGTCGCGTTACCCTGGAAACCCATGTGGGACAGGACGTGTTCCGATACACTGAGCCGAACGTTCAAAGCTGTGGACCACCCCCCACCCCGCCTGCCCACCCCCACATACCCAACTGTCTCTTATTAGTGGGAATCCGCAACCTACCAAGGAAAGGCAAGATAGGAAAGATGGTGTTTCTTTGGCAGGACTTGGAACACTAATCTCCGATCTGTGGAACAATAAAGCAAAATGGGAACGGCCTGTCCTTGGCTATTAGAAAGTAGAAAATACATTTTAATTGCTCTCACTAACTGTCCCTCACCCCCCACCCCCCCGCCTCATTTTGGAAAGGGAGAGCCTTTGCGGCTTCCCCCCTGCCCTTAATAAAAATAGTGTCGATGTCCTAATTGCATTTCATTATGTTCTGTTTCTAGCACGAAGGACGTGGAAAGAGTCGTGGGGGTCCGCCTCTCCCCACTGCCTAATTCATGCAAGCCGCTCCTCACGGGTCCGCCATGCTGATTGAACATTGTGCGAGGCACAATAGTTCATCTCTGTGAGTGAATAGGCAGTGGGAGTGGAATGTGTTTGTCTTGGGTTTGTTACAAAGGTTTTTCCTGATCAAAAACTGAAAGAGGATTCTACCCCCCCTCCCCATTTTCTGCCTGCTGACATCGTATCGCTGGGCGTTTGACTTAATTAGGGTTTAAGATTTCATAAAATAGAAGGCAGCGAGCCATCCCCCAAGATGACAGGAAAGAAAACTGTGGCCAAAACAATTGGGATACCGGGATGAATTTGATGAAGACCTCTGGTCCTCGTCTTCCAGCCCGGACTGCATGTGCTTCACTGGCATTTCCTGCGCGCTGCCAAGGAGACAGCAGCTGCCCTTGAGCGAGGCTCTTTTTCCTCAGCTCAGAGGTGCTAAGGCGTGAATTGAGGGTACTGCCATCAATCGAGTTAGCATGACCTTGAACGACACACCCAACCTTCACTTTGAAGAAGGTGCCAGCCCTCCCACTGCCTTCGTGGGAGTCTAACGAACTCAATTCTCATTGTAAGTCTTGGAGGGGGCTACCGTGACGCTGGCTTTCTGGCTGAAAAAAGGTCCCTGGGTAATGGCTTGCCGTTGGATGGCTAACCTAGAAAGGTGAGCAGTTCAAAACCAGTCAGAGGCATGGTGTAAATCAAGTCCTGATCATCCACTCCCTTTTTTTTTTTTCTCAAGGAGGAAAATGAAAAAAATATATATATATATTTTTCACGGTTGTTGAGCAACCCTTTGTGGGTTTCGGAAAGACTGTAATTCTTTTAATAATAAAACTATTATTAAATACTTTTATTGGGAGCTGTTACATCTCTCAGCACAATCCATACATTCATCCATTGGGTCAAGCACATTTGCACATATGCTGCCAACATTTTGAAAACATTCTTTTTCACTTGAGTCCTTGATATCGGCTTCCCATTTCTTCCCCCTCCCTCCCCTGCCTGCCCTCCCTCATGAGCCCTTGATAAGTTACAGATTATTATTTTCATATCTTCCAAGACAATAATTCTTTACAGGATTAGAAAGCCTCACTTTTAGCAGTCTAATGGGTAAGCTATTACGCCAGACCCCAAATTTGCATCTTATTTCTAGAGATACATTTATTAAATCTTTGTAAAAATCATTTTATTGGGGACTCATACAACTCGTTTTTTTTGAATCACTTTATTGGGACTCCTACAATTCTTATCACAATCCATACAGACATCCATTGTATGTCAAGCACATTTGTACATTTGTTGCCCTCATCACTCTCAAAACATTTGCTTTGTACTTAAGCCCTTATATCAGCTTATTTTTCCCCTTCTTCCCTGCTCCCCCCTCCCTCACGAACTCTTGATAATTTATAAATTATTATTATTTTTAATATCTTACACTGTCCATTGTCTCCCTTCACCCACTTCCCTGTTGTCCATCCCCCAGGGAGGAGGTTATATGTAGATCTTTATAATCAGTTCCCCCTTTCTATCCCAGTTTCCCTCCACCCTTCCGGTATCATCACTCTCGCCATTGGTCCTGAAGGGATCATCTGTCCTGGATTCTGTATGTTCACTAGTACAGATAGAAACCATTTATTAAATCTTGAACAGGGCAAAGAATAAAACAAAACAAAGACAATCCATTGAGACGAGGGAACTCATCAGCCCAAGGTCATGATAGTGTCCGAAGATTTACAGGGACGGCAGTGCTGAAACATGGCATGGAGGCCAAGGAAAGTTGTCACACTTTTAGGTGGGACCACAGAGTTGGGAAAGGGGCCACACCTGGATGCAGATGTTATTCTAAACTGAAAAACTTATGGGATTGGTTCAGGACCCTCCAATCAAGGCAGCCAGGGTATGGCTTATGACTAAGAGGATTCTCTTACCCCAAATTCTATCCAGGCCACAACCAGCAAGTCTGCAGGGGTTGGGATGCCCTTCCCAGGATTGGTTGCTTCCAACTCTTCAACTGAGAGCAAAGCGCTCACGTTGCTGTCTCCTGCCAGGGGTGTCACTCTGGCTCCAGCTTCGTTGTCATGCCTTCTTTTCTTATTCAGACCTTCCTGCTTCCCTCTTACCAGGACTCTTATGACTACATAGGGTGAGCCAAGAGACTCCCAGAAAATGTCCTGATTTCCAGCCCCTGTACTCGATTGGATGTGCCATGAAGGTCATAAATTCAGGAGTACTGGAGTTTCCAAGACTGACACTCTATCAGAGCAGAAAACCCTATCTTTCTCAAGAGGAGAGGATGGGGCTTTCAAACTGTGGACTCTGCTGATCAAAGCCCAACAAATAACCCTATGCCAGCAGGACGCCTCTGGATATCTCTCGTTGTTGCTGTGTCATCGGGTTGGTTCTGACCCATGGCAACCCTATGCACAGCAGAATGAAACGCCAGTCCTCCAGTCCTGTGCCATTCTCATAGCTCTTCCTGAGCCCATTGCTCCAGCGACTGTGTCACTCCGCTTCATTGAGGATGGATCCCCCTTTTCCCACTGCCCCTGCATTTTACCAAGAATGATACTCCTCTCCTGGGATTGGGCTCTCTTGACAACATGTCCAAGTGATGTAAGTCAAAGTCCCCACCCCATCCCCAGCCTTGCTTCTAAGGAGCACTCTGGCCATTCTTCCAGGACAGATGGGTTTCTCCTTTTAGCAGTCCGTGGTACTTAATCTTCTTCTCCAGCATCCCAGCTCAAATGCATTGGTTACACATCCATCTGTAACCTGCCATGGAGTTGATGCCTTCTCAACTCAACCCTACAGACTGTTTCCGAGGTTGTACATATGGGAGCAGACACTTTCATCTGTTATATATGTAATCCGGGTGGTGCTTTGGGTTAAGTGCCAGATTGCTAACTGCAAGGGTAGATGTCTGAACACACCAGCCACCCCTCAGGAGAAAGATGAATCAGTCTTGTCCCACAGAGATTTACAACTTCTTGGAAACCCTATATTCAGAGTCAAAATTGACTCGATGGCAATGAGATAAATACATTAAAAACATTAAAAACAGGGCCAATCTGAACTTTAAGCAGCCCTATGAGACAGAGTCAGCAGTTTGAAACCACCAGCCTGTTCTGAGTGGAAAAGACGAGGCTCTCCACTCCTGTAAAGAGTTAGTCTCTGAAACTCACTGGGGCAGTTCTACCCTATCCTATAAGCTAACCCTGAGTCATTATTGACTTGATGGCAGTGAATGAGATAGGACAGACTAGAATTGCCCCTTTGAGCTTCTGAGACTTTAAGATGATAGCTACATAGATAGATAGTCCAAGTCACTTTGTAAAAACACTGACATGGCTACTATCACCCACTTAAGGAAAATGTTTGTTTTCTGGGTAAAAATATCTCTAACTCAAGCGCTTGTCACCCTGCGTTGTCCCAGACAAGGAAAAGACACTGGAGTTCAAGCACATTTGTTTTCTCAGAAGTGTTGACACTGCTCCCACTCTTCTTAAGAGAGTCGGAGTCCAGTGTAAGACATGACAAAATAATAGCTTAGAAATTATCAAGGGTTGGTGAGGGAGGGGAAGGGGAAGGAGGAGAGAAATGAGGAGCTGATATCAAGGGCTCAAGTGGATAGAAAATGTTTTGAGAAGGATGAGGGCAACAAATGTATAAATGTGCTTGACACAATGGATGGATGGATGGATGAATGGATGGATTGTGATAAGGGTTGCACGAACTCCCAATAAATATGATTTTTTATTTTTATTTATTTATTTTTTTTAGGCATCACTGCCTTCTGATAGTGGGAGTAGGAGGCCCAGCCTTGCTGCTGGATTTGAACCTCCAACCCAGTGGGCCGCAGTCCCGCGCACAACCACAACGCCACCGGGGCTCAGCCCAAAAATGATTTTTAAAAAGAGAGTCTTAGTCATTTGTATGCTACCCTCTAAAAACCAAACCAGCTACTGTTCAGTTTATCCCAACTCAAGGCAAGCCCTTGTATGTCTGGGTAAAATTATCATCTCCTGTGAGTATCATCTCAATGGCTCAGTTATTTTAGAAACAGATCATCAGGCCTTTCTGGGTGGACTTGAACCTCCAACCTTCCACCTAGCCATCAAGTGCTTACCTGTTAAATCCACCCCAAGATCTTATCCTCTGACAGGGTGGGAAAGTAAAGATGAGGACTAGAAAAGATAGAAAGAATCGGACAAGATAAATACTAGAACTAAGATGGACCGAAATCCAGAGGTAGCTTCAGAATCGCTTCATGAAGGGGGGAAAGGAAAGGAAACAAATGTCGCCAACCCCCTCACCCCCCAAATATTTGCCTTCCTTCTACGAAGGAACTTGAAGAAGAGAAAGGAGTCAACTCTGAGATAGAAGATAAAGAGCACCAGTTAAAGTCTCTTTCATGTAACCACATTTCAAAACAAGTATAAAGTAATGAATGTCTCTTAGAGTAAATGGCAAAGGAGATTGATTTTTAAATAGCTTTTAAATCATAAAATCCCACAATTGTAGCAGCAGTTTGGGTAGTCCTCCGGCAGTACACCAGGAACTTTGTTGGAGAAAAGATAAAGGAAGACATTGAACGAGAAGTTCTACTAAATGCTAAATACATGCCTCGGTGTTATTAACATGGTCTGCTTTCTTTAGTCACTGGTTATCAAGAAACAAACAAACAAATGAACTCGGTTGTATTTTAGGTGAAAGTTAGCATAGCAAACTAGGTTTCTCTGTAACAGTAGTTGCACCCACGGTTGTGTATCACTGCTCACAAGTTTCACAACATGTCCACACCCTCCTGGTTTCCATTCTTCGGGTCCTGTCTCCAGTGAGCTGGGGTTCTTTCTCTTCCTCTCCCTCTCATCTTTGCTTTTAGATACACGTCGACCCTTGGATCTCCTGGTGTTGCCTTACATGCTTGGAACTTGTTGTCAGGAAAAACCAACCCCTGGACAAGGACCTCACGGCTGGTAAAGTGGGAAAAAGGAAGACCCTGGATGAGCTGGATTGGTTCAGTGGCTGCCACACCCGGCTCGAGCAGAGGAACAACCGTGAGGATGATGCAGAATCAGGAAGTGTTTTGTTCTGTTGTGCATGGGGTCACTATGGGTCGGCACCGACTCGGTGGTACCAACAACAGCCCCAGTAAGGGACTGGTTTAGGGCAAGACATTCCTCGTGGATGGTATTGTTTGCTTTGTCAGTCAATCTACTATTTGGCTGGAAGGGGACCTCTAGAAGTAGCTTCAGTTTCAAATGCAAAGTTTCTTTTGAGATGACAGTCTCAGAAAACGATGAGGTTTTATGTTAGAAAAATGATTACCTGTGAAAGGAGCTATTTTTTTCTGGGGAAAAAAAAAAGCTTCCTTGAAAAGTTAGCAGATTTGGTTCTAAGTATGATAAAACCACACGAAAAAGGATGCCTGGTTAAGAGTAAACCTCAGGATTTCCCGAACGTGATTATTGGGAGCTTTTGGGGGGGAAACACCAATTTATGACAATAATGGAGAAGGTGCATCTAAGTGTGAGGCTGTGACAGCTTAGGTGCCAAAAACAGAGGTCATGATGTTGGCGGGTTTAACCGAGCGGGGTGATACTGCTGTAAGCCGCATGCAACTGGGCTCCTGTAAAACCAAACAGACTCGTTTCATGAAGCCGATTCTGACGCTCAGCAACTCCACATCGTATTTCTGAGGGTATAACTCTTTATTGGAGCAGACAGGCAACTCAAAATCCTTTTGGTGCCCAATTTCATTAATCCTATTATGTGGCCATTGTCATAAAAAAAAACACGCATGACATCCTAAACAATGAAACTGTACCCAACCCCTGTTACATTGTCATTTACTGTGGTCAAGACGCTACACAGCAAAATGTACCAATTCAGCAGTTTTTACGTATACACCTCATTGATTGCATGGCTTCTGAGGGCTTTTTCCCTTCTGTCATTAACATAAGCTTATTGCTCTCTCAGATTCTTCTCTAATCCTTGGAGTTCGTGTCATCAATTTGGTCCCATCGAGATCGCTCTTAAAAGAGCACCAAGCTCCGCACACAAAAACTCCAAAGTCTCTGCCGATGGGTCAATTCTGCCGCAGAGTGACCTGATAGAACACGGGAGGACTGCCCTTGGGTGTTTCTGAGACGGTAACTCTTTACGGGAGTAGGAAGCCTATCTTTCTACCACTTAACAAATGGTTGTTTTGAACTGCTGACTTGTGGTTAACAGCCCAATATGTAACCCTCTACACCATCAGGGTTTTTTACTAGTTGAGCTAAAACACTTGATCTCTTTTTTTTTTTTTTGGGGGGGGGTGCATCACTGTCCTCTGGTGGTCGTGGGAGCTACCCAGCCTTGCTCCTAGAGAGCTGCTGCTGGATTTAAACCGCCAAGCCTGTGGGCCGTAGTCCCGCACTCAACCACTACGCCACCGGGCCTCAGTCCATACTCCATCTCTTTTAGAAGACTTTAGGACATATTTTTGATTTGCAGTTTAAAAATTATCACAGAGCAATAGTTTCAAGGGGTTCATCCACCTTCCAAGGCTCCAGAAAAACAAGAGTTCTGACTCCTAGCCACCTGTGGCAGTCACCTAATCTTGTGTCAATTTGAGGATTAAGAATGTAGGGGTGGAATCTAGCCTATCAATCTGGAGATAGCCAATGAGACCTCTATGTAGACATGGTCTTCTTCTCTGGGAATTCTGGGAAATCTGGCCGTATTCCCCTTTGGAGGTGGGAGACTCGAGACTCTCCCTGGGAGACATTGTAACTGACAAGACATTGTAACTGCTGATAGACCCTGAGACCTGGAAACTGGAGGAACCATGGCGTGACCCCTGCCAGAGCTAAAATGATTCTACCGCCACTGGATATATAAGACTATGTATGTACCCATTGGCCTGTGATTGTCCTGGTGTCATTGCATGTGCTTCATGAGTCTGAAGAGGACATATAGATTGGTATAGGACATATGGGCTAATATAGACTTATGACCTTGGACTGGACTGGACTGGGATTTTTTTTGATGTGCAGTTGCTCTTGTATATAAAGTACTTTCTTATATACATATGTATGCTTATGAATTTGTTGCTCTAGTCTACCTGGACTAACACACCACCCTTTATACAACAGAGCAAAATGCTGCCAAGTGCTGCACCGTCTTCACAATTGTTACTCTGGGTGAGTTCCTTGTTGAGTCACTAAGTGAATCCATCTCTGGGAAGGTCTTCCTCTATTTTACTGATCCAAGCATGATGTCCTCCTTTTGGGATTCCTTGCTCCTGATAGCATGTCTCAAAGTAAGTGAAAACAAAGACAAACAGAAGCCAACATGTGGCCATTTGAATGGTTGTTTTGTAATTACTGATGATTGATTGAATGCATCCATAAGTGTATCTTTGAACATAGACCACTCTTTTATTTAAATAAACAAGCAAGCAAGCCAATTAACCACTTGGTGGGGCTTATCCATAATGTCTGAGGGGACACTTGCTCAAAATGGAAGTTTTTTTAAAGCTATTTAATTTTTTTTTTTAACAAAACAACCTTATCACCTTCAAAGTCCTCTCCATTACACGTAATACATTTGTCAAATCTGCGATTCCATTCTTGGAGACTTTTTTTCAAACTCATCTGTTTGGATGATTGACAGTACCTCCTTCATTTTTTCCTTCACCTCTTCTATGTCATTGAATTGCTGTACTTTCATGTCCTTCTTTATGCAAGCAAACAAAAAGAAGTCACATGGAACAAGGTCATATAAGCCAGCTGTGTGGGACAAGAAAGGGTGCTGTTTTTTGCCCCAAACTGGCACACTGAGATGAACAGGTGCATTGTTGTGGTGGCAAAACCAGTTCCCTATCTGCGACAAATCAGGCCTTCTTTGTCACACACTGTTACACTGTTTCACTTGACTTTATTTACTGTGCTAACCACCCACCTTGTGATGAATATGCATGAACTACTGAATATGCATGTCTTATGGTTACCTACAAATATCCCAAGAGCAGTAAAGATTCGCTCTCTCTGTGCCACTTGGCCGCTGAGATCATGGACATCTCTGAGGTGACATGATACCATGAAATGAGTCTGATCCTTTATTTTACTATCTCCTATCATCTATGACTTTACTGTGATCTTTATATATTATCGTCATACAATTGCACCTATGGACACTGCAGTTGTTAGAGGCTGGTTTCCTCTGACACACCAGTAATGGCCTTGGAAAAAGATCTGGGTAGCTTTGTAGCTGCCCTTTCAAAACACATCTTGTTCCCAGTTGATCATTCAGAACCCACACAAATTTCGCAGTGACCCTTTTCATTATCAAATCGTCCGCTAAAATTCACTGAACCCAGTTCCAAGATAGTCCAGATAACTTCCCCATCTCTTCAATGGTCCGCCTTCAGTTTTCAAACACAAGCGCAAGAATCTTTTCAACATTTTAGTTCCTTGGGGAAGTGACTAATGTCCGCAACAAAGTTTGTCATCAGTTGACAGTCTGCCTATTTTAAAAGGAGAAAAACATGAGTGTACTTGATTTTTTTTTCCCCATAGCACTGTGCTTGCAAGCTGTGTTCAACATCACAACAGTTTCTGCGGCATTTTTCTCAATCAGGAAACTACATTTCACCGTCATACGCTGTTCTTTTAAAATTAGCCATCACAACAACAACAACAACAACAACAACAACAACAACAACACACGAGGCTGAGTGAAACTGCTTTTACGAAAAAATTCACTGTGACCAGAGAGAACCTTCCTAGGAGACGCCACTGGGTGCACTCACACAGAGCAAGTTGCTGGTGGCTCAGTTAGTGGGGTAGTCCATACTATGAAAGCTTCTCAGCATAGCTTTTCTGTTTTTCGGGGAGTAACCCCCTTGTAAATAGAAAGAACTATTTTTTTGCATAGAGGCTCTGAGACCACATGCCTTCCGCCAGAAGCCCTGGTCTGAAGGATGGGAAGATTCTCTTTTAACTGGGAAGACACCTCCCCACTGAATGGAAAAGTACTGGACTCCCGAAAGCACCAACTGCAGGGGCTGGGGGAAGGATCCATCACAGGCTGTCTCTAAAAAGCCGTGGGAGAATGACTCATCTCCTACGACTTGTCATTGAAGTTGTTTCTGCAAGGTGGAGGTGCGTGGATCAGCATAAATCAAGCAATGATCCAAGTGGGAATCCTGACTGCTTGCATATATCCATACCTTTCTTTGGGAGGCTGGGTTCCACTGGATACTTTACCCACAGCAATATTAATTCCTGGAATTGCTTCAGAGGCAGAGATGAAAGAAGGATTCCCATTACTTTGGCAACCTGCGTGTCCTCAGGCAAACACTTTGCGTCCTTGCAATTTTCACTGAACTCCTGTCCTCGAAAAACAGCTAATTAGAAATCAGAAAGAGGTTAAAGTTCCCTTGCAGACTAGCTTCCAAACAGAGAACGGGGGAAAGCTTTCCAAGGTTGATAATAAGAAGTGACTGTGATAGCCACTAAGGTCACCTCCATTTCACCTTCAAGCCGGATTTTTAAGGGACCTGGGGTAAGCCTCAATCTATTTTTACTCAATGAAATGAAAGGAAAAGGGAAGGAATCCAGACGCTGCAATGCCTGTTCTGGGCAGATCAATAAGGAAGCTGCTCTTTTTCAAAGGCTTGTATGGGCTTAATGATCTTCAAATCTGAGCTGAGAATTAAGAAAGCAAAACAAAAACAAACCAGTATTTAATTGCTGCAAGTCTCACTTTGAAAGCAAGAGTTTAGCATACAAGATTCCATGAAAATGCATGTGGGAGGCTGACTACAAATTATCATACATATTATCATCAGCTATTCAAATATTTATCTTTTCTGGGGACTCTCTCCCCAGGGGGGTTGGTAATGAGATATTGAGCCTTTGGCCATTAATATTCTGTCTCAAATGGATCCCAGCTTTAGGAGGAAGAAAACACTGTTCTCATCTCCTTTTTTCACTGGTTGCTTATTGTGAAGAGAGGGGAGACAATTGGTGGAACTAGCTCTTGCAGGGACCCTTGCAGAATCCCAGGTGATTTTCACCCTTCCTCTATCCCAATTTGTCACCCTTGGGGCTTGCCCTTGGAGACTCAATCCCCAAACATCTCCAGCTACCCTTGACACTCTGAGGGTGTGCACTGGGCCACTAAGGCTGCCACCTTCCCTGGGATTTCTGTCTTCCTCATCTCTGTCCCCCAGAACAAGCACCGAATTCCTTTGGGAATGAAGCAAACAGGAAATCTTAGTGTGCCTGACACTGTCTCCCTCCAAACCCTAACGACCAAGTTGCCTCCTGAGAGTTAAACCAGACATGAAACCCCAATGGATCTGGACAAGGCCCTCAAAGAGACCAGCAGTCAGGGTGGACAGGAACCAGATAGAAGATATTCATAGGGATCTAAATAATGGGGGCAGCGAAGGATTTGACCAGCCAAGGAGGTATAAATACCGTGTCAGGGACACAACTAGCAGGATTCACTTGAGCAACTGTTCTCCTTGTGGTCCTCCTGCCTGCCTGCTGTAGTCAGTGGTGGATGTCACCATGGGTCCCAATGGTCCAACTCCTGCTGCCCCTTTTCCCCCTCCACTTTCTTCAAGGAAGTGTATGACACCTGGACTCTTCACATCCCTTGTCGACATGGAAAGACTGCATGGGTCAGGCCAGCATAAACAGCGGACGTGTCTCAAGGTAGTTTTTTATATGGACAATTAATCAGCAGATACCCTTGTGTTTGCGTACAGCGTGGGGTGAGCCGCCCAGGTCTGTCATCTCTGGAACCCCTTGAAGTTTCTGGGGCCACAAGGCAAGTAAGGCAGGAATGCCACTCTCCTGGGGTCCATGCTGGGTGATAGAAAAATTTCAGAAGAGGCTGTCAAAAAGTTGGCAGTAAAAAGAAATGCAGGTATCACACCGCAGGGCTGGCGTGGAGGCCATCGCAGACCTCCCCTGGTCATGTCGTGGTTAAGGTGCCGTCCCATCGGTTTCAACCCTGTGTACCACAGGAGGGAAGCAGTGCTCTGTCCCACACGATGGTGGTCAGACATGCCTTCACCTTCCATGCTTGCATACACCAACCAGCCAGTCGTCTCTCCTCTGGCACTCTACTGCTTCCCTGGGTTGCAATGGCCACACAGAATTGACCTTTCTGACAATTATCGGGTTTATTCCAGAAGTTAACAAATCACCACAAGTCAGGATCAGAAGATATTAAGAATATAGTCTTTTGGGCCTCGGCAGTTCCTCTTCTCAGCCAATAGCAGCCTCTGGTTCTCCATCTCTCAGTCATGTGGTCCCTTGGGCTCTAGTTTGTTCTATGGGCCCAGAAAGCTATTGCTCTGCCTCATAAGCTCAACTCTGCTCCTTTGCCCAGCCTCATGGTCTTTGCGTGGCTCCTGTGGTCTGTGTGTGGCTTCTGGGTTCTCTGCTACTTCAGCCACTTCAGGCAGGGACTTCACGTGTGCACCCCTAATGACTTTTCTTTCTTGATGGTCCCTGGAGTCCCTGTTCTTACATCTGAGATGGCTCTTTTATACCCAGAGGAGTGGCTACCCTGATGAACCCCTCTACAAATGCTTCACACGCTATTTGTAGGGCCCTGCCCAGTCATTTGGTGGGAGTCACAAAGGCATGAAGAGAAGAATCTTCTTTACATAATTTCCCTTCATCACACACTCTTCAGGTGGCTTCCATCAGGTGGTCTATAAAGCAGACCACTCTTGGAGGAAACTCGCCATCAGATCTTTACCATCAATTGGAGCTTCTAAAGTTCTTAATATGCTTGCTATTTCTTTGTGATACACAGTAAAAACTGTAAGAGGAATGAGAGACAGGGTTGGCTTATCCAAGAAGTAGGGTAAACTTACTCCTGCTTACTTACTACTCTATGGTGCACAATTCCCCATGGGTTTCACCACAAGATGTGATGAGAAGCATGTGAGACTGTTCAGTGTGACACTACTCACTAGGCATTTATGTTGTTGATTTTGATTAATGCCCTTGAGTCGGTTCTGACTCCGAATGACCCATTCCACTACAGAATGAAACACTGTCAGGTCCTGTGCCATTCTCACATTGTCGTGGTGTTCCAGTCCATTGGTGCAGGCAATGTGTCAGTCAAACTCATCTAGCATTATACACTTTCCCACTAACAAAGTGCTTTGCCAGGCGTGATGTCCTTTTCCACAAACTGATCCCTCCTGATAACAGGCTCAAAGTGTGTGAGACAAAGTCTCACCATCTTTGCTTCTAAGGAGCATTCTGGTTGTACTTCTTCCAAGACAGGTTATGTTCTTCTGGAAGATCAGAGTCCTCTCTGTATATTTGGCCAACATCATTGTCGAAGTGCATCAATTATTCTTCATTCATCTTTATTCATTGTCTTTTGCATATGCGTATGACACTATGAACAATACCATGGCTTGAGTTAGATGAATCTTAGTCTTCACCACGACATCCTTGGTCTTCAGCACTTTAAACAGGTCTTGTGCAGCAGATTCACCCAATGAAATATGTCAAGACTACTTCCATGAGCTCGCTTATGTATCCATGCAAGAATAAATCCTTGACAAGGTCAACCTTTTCTCTGTTTATCCCGATGCCACCTATTGGTTCAGTTGTGAAGATTTTGGTTTTCTTTACATTGAGTTGCAATCCATACTGAAAGCTGCAGTTTTTGATCTTCAACAGCAAGTGCTTCAAATCCTTCTCACTTTGAGTAAGCAAGGCGTGTCATTTGTATATGTGACATGCCTTCTTCAAAATAGATGTTGTGTTTGTCTTCATATAATCCACCTTCAAGATTATTTGCTCAGTATTCAGATTAGATAAATAGGGTAAAAGGATACAACCTTGACAAACACTTTTCCTGATTTTAAACCAGGCAGCCATTCCCCCTGTTCTCTTTGTACAATTACTTCTTGTTCCATGCACAGATGTTGAGCACAATTAGATGTTCTGAAATTCCCTTTCTTCTCAATTTTATTTATAGGTTATTATGGGCCACACAGTTGGATGCCTTTGCATAGTCAAATACCAATATCTTTCTGGTATTATTTGCATGGTGCCAATATCCACATGGTTCAATGATATCCTTTATTCCACATCCTTTTCTGAATCTGGCCTGAATTTCTGGCAGCTCCTTGTCAATATACTGCTGCACTGCTTTTGAAGGCTCTTCAGCAAAATTTTATTTTCATGTGATATGATGATGTTGTTGGATCATTTCCCCATTCTGTGTGAATCATCTTCAAAAAATCATTTTATTGGAGAGTCATTCAGTTCCTATCGCCGTCCGTCCATCCATCCATCCATCCATCCATGCATTGTATCAAACACATTTGAGTTGATACTAAGGGCTAAGATACTAAGATGTTTTGAGTCACCTTTCTTTGGAATAGGCACAAATACTGCTCTCTTCAGGGAATTGATCAAGTAACTACCTGCCAAATAAATTCTTGGCACAGACAAGTGAATGCTTCTAGTGCCTTATGAGTTTGTTGAAACATTTCACATGGTATTCCATCAGTTCCTGGAACTTTGGATTTTTGCTAATGCCTTCCGTACAGCTAGAATTTAATAAGTAAGCTCATGTTTATCTGTTTTCTAGGTACTCTTTCCCTCCCAAGAATCATAACTCTGAAAAACCTTTGATTCTATAGAAAGGTGCTATGGGGTTGGGAGAGAAGTGCCACGTATACCTAGATGAAATTGTGTACTACAGACTAGAAAGTAAACACAAATAAGTCATGCTTACCTTGCCTTTAGGTAAGAAGACATTGACTAGAGAGATCAAGCTAGTGGC
>PVJH01008168.1:0-87226 GCA_004026705.1 Nesogale talazaci | reverse complement strand
TTCTTGCAAATCTTGTGTAGTGCTTGATGAGGCCTGCATATCCAAGATTAGCTGCCTAGATAACTTGGTATGTTGCAGTTCCAAAGGCCACTTCAGTACTGGTCCCTAATCTTACAAATAGGTCACCTAGTTGCACTGCCCTTTAGCTCTTCCTGCCATGTAATCAATAGCAGGGATAGGGACAGGTTCGTTTCCAGGACTAATATCTATGTCTGGAGAGAGAAAGGCTAGCACACATAACTCTGTCCAAATGCTGGATAACTGGGTAAAAGCCCTATTGCTGCCACAAACAAAAACTGAACTATTAAGGGCATATAAGGAGCCCGTATCATTAACAACACTAGAACAAGAAACAAATCCCGCCATTTCTACAAAATCTCACAAGTATCATTCACAAGTTTTTCAATGGCTAATTCCACACAGGTGCATAGCCTAATCCTTCTTAGCAGTATGTTCTTTGTTTGGAAGTTCTGCTGAAACTTGTTCATTTTGGTGATTTCTATAGCATTTGACACATGAGTGACACAGTTAGCATTATAGCAACACAAAAGCCACCAGAGGACATCAAATTGACAGTTAAGATGCATGTACTGATGGAGATCAAGGCTTTCAGCCTTCAGTACAGATTGCAACTCAAAGTAAAAAGACCCAAATCCTCCCAACTGGACCAATGGGTAACAGCAAGATGCAGAAAGATTGTGTGTATCCACAATCAAGGCTCGTGAAAACAGCAGTCAAGAGATCAAAAGTCACATTTCACTGATAAATCTGCTGTACAAGAGCGGATTAAGGTGTGCCTTACCCAAGTCATGGTATTTTCAGGCTCTGTTTGTGTTTGTGAATTCTAGCACAGGGGTCAAACAGCACTTGTGAGGAGGGGGCAGAATTGGGCAGTCTGCCATTCTGCTGCAGGTGCAGTCGCTGTGTTAGAACAAGCTTAAAGGCCCAAGCATATAACGTGATCAATGTTAGTAAAGACATTTCCCGCATTCTTTTTAATTTCAATGTATTTCTATGTTTAAAGTGAGTTCAATATAAGGAACAAAATTGGCTCTGCTTTGTAGTTGTTATTTAATCAGACAATCTCTGTATTTAATCATTGGGCTTACCACACTTGTGTTTAATAGATTTATTGATATAGGTAGTTTTAAGCTTTCATCTTCTTTTTCTCTGTTTATTCTTTCATTATTCCATTTATTTGGGGTCTGTAGAATTGTAAGACTTTCTTTTTCCTCTGGGTTAAGATAAATTTCAACACTTTTGGTGTCTTATTATTTTATTTATTTATTTAGGACTCAGGTTTTATTCGTTAACTTAAAATATTTTCATTTCAAGCAAAAATATACTCTTTACATATAAAATGTACTACTTAGCATAGAATACTGCATTCCCCTTTCATTACATTTCAATGAAACTTTACATTACAGTTGCTATTCATTTATATCTTACTATTTAATTATACATATTTTTTCTACCCCAGATATTTGAGCAATTAGTCATTATTTGATTTGATTTAAGTCACAAGCATAGCATTTTTTACTTTTCCCATAGAACTGTCATTTCTTTTGCTGTTCACTACTTTCTTTAAATCCATATTTTTATTGGTGTCTTTTTTGATATCTGATGATTATTTTACCCCCATATGTATATCTTTAATATTCATTAAATTATTAGAGTGAATGTAGAATTCTATTTTACCATAATAATTCATTTGTATTATGTTTTCAAACGATAGCATTACATTTTGTTTTGGTTTTCCATATGGTTCTGTTGTGTGGAGTTCATTGAACAACTTGGATATATGACTTTAAATCTTTTATCAAATATAGGAAATTTCAACCAGTATGTCTTGGAATCTTTTGTGTTCCTCTCTTAACTCCAATTATGTTAGGATACTTAGAATTCTTTTATAAAATTAATTAATTAATTAATTACTTTGGGGAGGCATCACTGCCCTCTGGTGGGCGTGGGAGCTACCCAGTGCTGCTTCTGAGAGCCACCACTGGATTTGAACCGCCAAGTCTGCAGGCCGCAGTCCCGCACTCAACCACTTACACCACTGAGGCTCAGCCCCAGAATACTTAGCTATCAGCTTGTCATATTTGGAAGTACATGTATTGTTGTAGTGTTGGAAAATATACTACAAGTATTTTATTAGTAGTAGTGTAACAAAAGATGGAAAATTTTCAGTGGTTTTTCCATACTAAGAAAAAGCCATGGTGGTGTAGTGAGTAACTTGTTAGATGGCTAATATCTAGGTTGGCAGTTTGAATCCACCAGGAGCTCAATAGGCGACACATGAGGCTTTCTGCTTCTGTAAAGCCTCAAAGAGTTGTTTCTCTGACTTAGAGTTTCGCTGTGATCTGAAATAGCTGTGATAGCAGTAGAATAAGTTAGGTTAGGTGCAGCCTGAAAAAAAAAAAAAAACAGGAAGGAGGTCCTGAAAGGCTATTTCTGGGGTAAGAAAGGTCAGTAAAAGCTTGAGGAATGGCAACCAGAAAAGTGTCTGATGTAGCGTGAGACAGTAGACCCATCATATTGGGAAACATCCAAAATATGAGTGGGAAAGAACTCCTTCCATAAAGCATGGTAAACTTTAATGATATGGATGGAGCAACAATTTTCAGATCTCGTTTACTGATATGGCACAATTATAGATAAGAATACCTGCTAATATCCATTAATAGAACATGGAATGTAGGAAATACGCTGCATTTCAATTACTGAATTCTATGGATAAGAGTTATGCCAAGTAAGTCCACTTCGTCACACTGGTATGATATGTATCTTTGCTGGAAGCAGAGAACATTAGAAAGATGTGTGCTTACATTTTTTTTCTCTATTTTTTTTTTTTTTAGGCATCACGGCTCTCCGGTGGTGGGAGTAGGAGGCCCAGCCCCACTGCTGGAATTGAACCTCCGTCCCAGTGGGCCACAGTCCCGCGCACAACCACTACGCCACCGGGGCTCAGCCCTTTTTTCTCTATTTTAAAATTGCTTTATTGGGTACTCTTACAGCTTTTTTCATTTTTTTCTTTCTTTAAAAATTTTATTGGGGCCTCTTACAGCTACTACAACATTCAGTACATCATTTGTATCAAGCACATTTGCACCCATGTTTCCACAAACATTTCCCAACATTTTCCACTTGAGCCCTTGGTACAAGCTCTTCTTTAAAAAAAAACACCTCCCCTTTCCCCTCCCCCCTTTTTTTAATGAATCATTTTATTGGGGAGCCTCTACAACTCCCATCACAATCCCTAACAACATCAGTTGTATGCAGGCCACTTTTACACACCCATTGCCATCATCACTCTCAAAACATTCTCCTTCCCTCCAGGCCCTCATTATCAGCTCCCTATATTACCCTTCCTCCCCTCTTTCCCCTTGAACCCTTAGTAATTTACAAATTATTTTTTCATCCTGTATACTGTACAATGTGTCCCAATACTCACTTCCCTGTTGTCCATGCCCCAGAGAGGAGGCTACGTGTAGATCCCTGAAGTTGGTTTTCCCTTTCTATTCCTTCATCCCTCCACTCTCCTGGTATTACCACTCCTATTACTAGTCTTGATGGATCATCTATTCTAAGTTTCCCATGTTTTCAACTTCACTGTACATCTCCTGGTCTAGCTGGATTTATGTGATAGAATTGGGGTCATGATGGTGGGAGGCAGCATGGGAACTAAAGGAAGGTTGCATATTTCATAGCTCCTACCCTTTATCTTAAATGACTCATCTCCTCCTTGTAACCCCTCTGCAAAAGTATGTCACCTCACCTATTGATGGGTTTTGGGTCCCCAATCTATACCCCCCCTCATTAATAATAATATAATTTAGCTCATTGATGCCTGACACCGGATCCCTTCACCACCTCATGATCACACAGGCTGGTGTGCTTCTTCTGTGTGGGCTTTATTGCTTCTGAGCATTTTAATGAATATACAAAGACATTTACCTATATGAAAAATGATCAATAACCTTTCAAAGAGTGAAAAAATTACAGAACACTGAATTATGTTCATGTGAAACCTATACATAAACCAAGAGGCAAACATTTGAAAAACACAAGTGAATATTTGTAACTTCAATTTAGGGACAGTAAGTGCCAGGGTTGCCTCTTTTCCCCATAATGATTCAGCATATAGGTTGAAGAAATAATGTGAGAAATTGTATTATCTGAAAAAAGGGAGGAAGATTCACTAACAAATTGTGGCACATAGATAAGACATGATTGCTTGATGAAATTAAAGAATATTTGAAGCATTAATTAATGAAGATCCAAGATTATAGTCCTTATTATGTATTGCACTAACATCATAGACTGGAAGCCCTCACCACTAGACCAAACAACATCACTGTATATAGAGGAACAATTAAAGTTCTCAAGGATCATTTTATCTGGATCCACAATCAATATCCCTATAAACAGCAGGCAAGAAATCAAATGACATAGTATAGTGGGAAATCCATTGCAAAATCAAAAATTCTTTAGTGTAAAAACAAAACAGCTTTCACTTTGAGAAATATGTTCTTCTGATCTGTGGTGGAGCAGTGAGTTATAGGCTGGTCTATTAACTGCAAGGTCAGCATTTAGAAATGATCAGCCACTCCAAGGGAGAAATATGAGGCTTCTGCTTCCATGATGAGTTATGCCCTGGGAACCCTCTGGGGACAGTTCTATTCTGTACTCTAGAGTCACCACGAATCAGAGTCAATTCAATGGCAGTGAGATTTTGAGTTTTTGACTCAAGCAGTCACATTTCCTACTGCCTCATATGCGGGGGAAAGTTGAAAAATGAGAGATGAAGACCAAATAATTTATGCCTTTAAATTATGGTGTTGGCAAATACATAATAAATATACTAGGGAATTCCAGAATAATAAACAAGTAAACAAATCTGCCTTGAAAAAATAGCTTAAAAGCATCTTAGAACTTAAAGAAAACAGTCTCTCATGTTTAGTACATGTTATCAATAGGGACCAGTTTATAGAATAGGTTACCACATTGGTAAAGTAGACGGTAAATACATAAGAGATTGACACTGACTGGGGTGGATTGACATAGTGACTGTCACAATGCCTTCAAATATAGCGATGTGGTTTGTGCTTCTATAGATAATGTTGTGATGAGTCCAAACTAATTAAATGGCACCAAAAAACAACCACAGCAACAACCTTGCTATCTCCATAATTACATCTATATCCAATCAGAAACCAAACCTACTACCATTAAGTCATTTCCAACTCTGAGTAACCTTATACCAGCTTTCATTGGCTGTAATTCTTTATGGCTACAGAAAGTGTCATCTCTTCCCATTGGGACACCTCAAACTGTTGACCTTGCAGTTATGATCATAACCAGCATTAGAAATATTATTGATGCTTTGGGGTAAGCCTTGGATGGTTAACTGCATGGTTGGCAACACAAATCTACCAGCCATTCTGCCCAAGAGATTCCAGAAGTTTTGCCTATGGTCTTTCCCTTTTCCAACTCTTATGTTGTAGTATCTGCCAGAAATCTTGGTGTTCCTATGTGTTTCTTGTTTGTTATCTTCCCTGTGTTTAATCTAGTCTTCTTTTTCTATAAATCAGAAAGGATGTTTAGAATTCTTCCTACACTAATATCACCTCATTAACAACATTTTGAAAATATTTTCCAAACATATCCATAATCACATGTACTACTGAACTCTTGATTCTGAATCATAGTGACCTTTTATGGTGTAGATATTCAAACACTCAGATGCTAAAATAAAGTTTTGTGGTTGAAATCCACCAGCTGTGTAACAGAAGAAAGGCGAGGCATATTGTTTTTATAAAGATATTCAGTGGGGCAGCTCTTGTCTGTCCAACAGGATCACTCTGAGGTGATGCACGGGGACAAGGGTCAGCAATATAATTCAAACAGTAACAAAATGTTATTGACAATCAATCCTGTGGGAACATTAAGCACTGTTACTTCCAATCCTCAGAGATGATTCTGTCCTTGCGTCAGTTTTGTTACTATCCTATGTTGGTAATTGGTGTACTGAATACTCATGGGAAATCCAAATGTCCCAAAGTTGTTTTTTCACTCTAGCACATTCTCCAATGAATTACAGCAGCCCTGATATTCTCAGACATGCAAAAATTCAACAAGGACCTCATCACGACTACATCTGCTTTCCCTCTAAGGCCATGTGATGCTGTTATTGCTATTAGATATCATTGAGATTAATAGAGAGTCTATACTGTACTGTCTCAAAGGGTTTTCTAGGCTGTAATATTTAGATATTGTGAATAAAATTGTTTAAATGTATTAAGTGTACCATAATCTTTCTTGAAAGACGTATGCCCAGAATGCTCCTTGGAAGCAGTGATGGCAAAACTTCATCTCAAGTGCTTTAGATTTCTTACCTTGAGACCCCAAACTCTAGAAAAAGACATCTGCTCATTGAAGTAGGGGCTTCTTGAAAAGGAGAAAGAAAAGAGATGAGTTGGCACAGTGGCTGCAACACCAGGCTTACACAGAACAACTGTGTGGTTGGTGCAAGGCTGGGAGCTGTTTCATCCCACGTTATACAGAAGATTGCCGTGAGCTGAAATACACCGAACTGCACCTACCAATCACAATCTTCATAGGAGTAGATGGCTAGGTCCATTGTTTCTCTCCTGCATACTCAGCAGCTGCATGAATTTAAAGGGCTAACCCCATCTTTAGCAGATGACTGTTTAACCACTGCACCAGTGGGAGCCTCTCTTAAGGCATAACCTTGAGGCAACTATAGATTCATCTCATGTGTCTTTTAAGTATCAACAGCGGACCCTTCATAATATGTGCTTTTTGCATTCTTCCATATAAGTGCTGTGTCTGTTCTATGCAACAACAACCACCAGTTTACCTTTTAGGACTTCTGCCCCATGGATTTTGCTCTTGTTCTTCTCTGCTCAGAACACCCAGTTCTTGACTGCACAAAACTCAAGCCTTGATATTTTAAGCTTAGAATGCCTTTATTCAAATTGTCTCTCCTAGTTAATCACTCACTATAGCCAGATTTATGTGTAACAAATTTCACATAGTCTACTAAATTAAATTATAATTATGCTTGTGTATCTATCCTGCCCAGATTAACAGGTAGCATTTCTGGTGGAAGAAATTTTGTTCAGTCACTGAGTCCATAAAACTTAGTACTGATTAGCTGCTAAATACACATATTTTATATAATTTATGTAATTGAACTAGCTTTCTATCCATTTTAGAAATGCATTCTACATTTTTATCTGTCACCATAATTTATTTGAGCAATGTTCGTACACTAAGAAAGCTTTCATGGCTATCTATGATTCAAAAGGTTTGCAAAATAACATGACTGTCTATTTAAAAATTAAAAGCCAATGATCTGTGCATTTAATTATTTTTGTTAATTCAAATATAATAGCCCTTTTTTAATGTGAATATGCTTATGAGTTCAATGCCTCTACTACTCCAAACACCTTCATTATTTAATTGAATCAGTGACTTCTGAACATAGTAGGTGTGTTACTTTATTGTTTATCTCTGACTGCTTTATTGTACAATTATATACTCTCTATCAGTGATTAAGAATTTAACATATAAATTTATGTGAAATTAAATATTCCATTTTGGTACAATTCTTTATGATTGCAATCATTAAAAATGGATAATAATAGCTATTAAAGCTAACAATTATTTGGTAACTAATGTTTCTAGGACTCTATTAAGTGCATTCCATATGGTACTTCATCTAATTCTCTTCAAGTTTAATTGATTTAGATTTTATCAATAAATATAGTGTTACAAAAACAATAGAGTTGAGTAGATATACATCTACATCACTATCAAAAGACTTTATCAATTGTGAATCACAAAAACAAACTGAAATTTATTATGAAACAGATTCTATGCAAAACCACAAAATAAGTGAAGTTACATTTGAAGTAACCATGTCCTAATTGCAACTGAAGATTTCCCTGCTTTTCAACACTTTAAAGAATTGGTTCAGTTGTCAGCAAGTGCTTCATGTCCATCACTGTGGCAGGCATGTGCATATGTTAATTTCATGATTGAGATGTAGGGGTGGAGTCTAGCCTGTTAATCTGGAGATAGCCATTGAGTAGCCAATGAGGCCTCTATGTGGGCATGGCTTTCTCCTGAGACTTCTGGGAAATCTCGCGATATTTCCCTCATGGAGATGAGAAGCTATCTCCCTGGTTGTAGGGAGTTAGGCTCAGAGACAAGGAATTACGGACAAGATGGCAGTGTCTGAGCTGCTGCAGAAGCCAGAGGAGAAGCCACAGGATGGCCTTGCCCTGATGGAACCAGACCTCTGAAATTAGAGAGGCCTTGAGGGGACCCCTGCCAGTGATGAGTTGCTTCTGCCACCATGGAATGCTGTTGATGGACTTTGAGCCCTGGAAGCAAGGAGCCATGGGGAGACCCCTGTCGGCACTGGGACTCTGCACCCACTGACCTGTGACTTCGCAAGTCGGAAGGAGACTTTATAGACTGATTTCGGGCATATAGGTTAATATCGCACTTATAACTTTGAACTGGACTGGGCTGGGATGCTTTCTCAATGTCCCATTCCTCTTGTATATAAACCTTTTCCTTATATCTATATGTGTGTCTATGAAATTTGTTCCTCTAGTCTTCCTGGACTAACACAATCACACAACTTACTCACTTAAACCTGGGAAGACTTGAAGCACTTTCTGGTTAAGCAATGAGCTCAAGCATAAGATCAATTGTTATGTTGGCACAAGATTGGGCAATGTTTTGTTCTGTTGTGCAGAACCAACTCAATGGCACCTAACAACACTAACATTTTGGGTGCCATTGATTTAATTTTCTGCTGCTGCCATGTGAGCTTTTGTGATAACAATTGATGGTCTCTCCACAAGCAGCCCATTGTTTCTTTTTTACTGCTAATATTGAGCTTCTCTAATGATATATTTTTGAAAAATCTGGTTGATTTGATTCCTGAATACTCTACATTATAAGGTCCATATGTGCAGTTATCATTTCTATTTTCAAAAAAGTAATTGTAATGAAAAAAGGAGAAACTTATGGGACTCAAATTCAGGTAGAAACATGAAACATTATGAATCACATGGTAGAACATAAAATAAATGACTTGAACCCACTAAAGTTTATATAGTTAGGTGTTTAAAAATATTTCATGAAAGAGTAAAAGGGGAATCACTAGAAAATACTGTTTGGCAATGACATCAGATAAGGGACTAATTTCTAAAATATGTAGAAAATTTCCACACATGAAAGTAAAAGAAAAGACAAATAAACCAATCAAAAAATAAGCAGAGGATATGAACACAGTTCACCAAAGAAAACATGTAGGTAACTAACAAACCAATGTAGTGAAGTCTTGTTATTCTTGCTTCTAGAAATCCCTCTGGTCTTACTTCTTCCAATACAAACCTCTCTGTGATTTTAGCACTCCGTGGTATGATTCTGCAGCACAGTTCAAATGCATCTAGTTTTTAGTCTACCTTACTAAATGTCCAAATTTAACAGGCTTATGATTCAATGGAGAATACTGTGTCTTGGGTCAGGCACACCTTAGTCTTCAAAGTAGCATGTTTCCTCTTTAATACTCTAAAGAGGTCTTGTGCAGCAGATTTATATGATGTAATAAGTGTTTTGTTCTCTTGATTGCTGCTTCCGTGAGCATCATGGAGCCAAGTAGGACAAGGTCTTTGAAAGCTTCAACCTTGTCTCCATCTATCATTATGCTATCTAGTGGTCCAGTTGTGAGGATTTTTGCCTTATTTACATTGAGTTGCAATCCATACTGAAGGCCACAATCCTTGATCTTCATTAGAAAGTTCTTCAATTCCTCTTCCCTTTCAGTGAGCAAGCTTGTGTCATCTGCATACAGCAAATTATTAATAAGCCTTCCACCAATCCTGATGCCACAGTGTTCTTCACATAATCTGGTTTCTCTGATGATTTGCTTAGCATATGGATTAAAGAGGATGGTGATAGAATATAGCCCTGATGCACTCCATTTCGGATTTTAAACCATGCAATGTTCCCTTGTTCTGTTTGCACAACCACCTCTTAATCATTTACAAATTCCTCAAGAGCACAGTGGGACATTCTGGAATTCCCATTCTTCTCAATGTTATCCACAATTTATGATGATCCACACAGATGAATATCTTTGCATAGTCAATGTAACACAAGTAAACATGTTTTTGCTATTTATCTGTATAGAGCCAAAATACATCTGACATCAACAGTGATATCCCTTGTTCCACCCACTCTTTGAAATCTCACCTGAGCTTCTGGCAGTTCCCCCTCAATGCACTGCTGCAATCTTTGTTAGATGATCTTCAGCAACATTTTATGTGTGTGATATCAGTGATATCATTCTAAAGTTTGAGCATTCCGTTGAGTCACTTTACTTTTGAATGGGCAAGATATGGATTTCTTCCAGTCCATTGGCCAGGTAGCTGTTTCCCAAATTTCCTGGCATAAAAGCTTCCAGTGCTTCTTCAGCTTTGTGAAACATTTCAGTGGGTATTCTGTCAATTCCTAGAATCATGTTTTTGGCCAATGCTCTTTGTGCAGTTTGAACCTCCCTCAGTACCATTAATTTTTGCTCATCGCTACCTCCTGAAATAGTGGACTGGTTAACTAGTTGTTTATGGGACTTGGACTACTGTATATTGATACCACCACCTAGCTTAAATCAAATGATAACATAATTGATAAGAATCTTATTTATCGGACTGGGCCCCGGTGGCGTAGTGGTTGTGCGCGGGACTGCGGCCCACTGGGACAGAGGTTCAATTCCAGCAGTGGGGCTGGGCCTCTTACTCCCACCACTCTCCCACTGCTGGGAGAGCAGTGATGCCCCCCCCCAAAAAAAAGAATATTATTTATCAATATTATATAGACAATTTGCTCCAAAACATACCTATTATATTTGGCATCAGATAACCTATATACTGTTTTATAAATAGTCTGGGTGTGATTGTCTTTACATGACAACTTGTATTTACATTATAACTTTTTTGCTCTCAAGTGACTATTATAAATTGTAATTCACAGTTATAGTATCATGTCTCATAGGAATGAATTGATCTTTGGTCTTACTTAATGTGATTTGTATCACTACTGTAGTGTAATTTGATGAAATATTCACTTGTTTTTATGGACTTATATTTCTATCCACTTTCTAATACAGCTAATTTCAGTAATAGAAAAATGATTCAGCCTCTGCCATCACTACCCACCCCTTTTGAAATCTCAGAATTTAAAGGCAGCATCAGTAATATTAAAATATAATAAACATATGCCACAAATGAATGCATTAATTAATTGTAAATAATAGATTAGTTATTTGACAAAAATTTTACATCGAAAATGTGCATGGTGTCCTAGGATGGCCAAATAAGCTAAACAGCTGACTACTGTTTAATTCATCTAGAGGTTTAATTCATCTAGAGGCACCTCTGAAGAAAAGGTCAACCTACTGGCAATATACTCCTCAAAGATCACAGTCCTTCCAAACCCTGTGGAGCATAGTCTACTCTGAAACAAATGGACTTACTGGTAGTCTGAGTTGATCTGAGGGGAAGTGATCTGCCTCATTAACAACATTTTAATCCCAAATATTCTTATCAAAATAATTTTAATTATTGAAAAACACTTTGCTAAATGATTTTTAACCTATTTTACTTTACTTATCACTTTAGAAAAAATAGAGAGAATGTCAAAGCATGAACACTTCATGTGTTCCATTGCTTCCCCTACTCTTACCTCTAATGATCATTTTTGAATTACAAGAAAATCATCATGGTGTTTAGGGCTAATCTATGTCAATCTACAAATGTGTCTCATATGGTTTTTAGAGGGAATTCATCTCACTGTGTTGAGGGATCTGTCTGATGTTCCCCACAAAGACATTTGAACAGATGATTATAGCTGTTGAGTCAATGCACTGGTCACATCACTGCCAAGACTCCCTCCTCCAGCCATGGATTACTGACCTTTGGGCAGCTGCCTATGCAAGAAGGAAAAAAACGCACGTGTCTCTGTCTGAAATCCTCTCCAGTAATTTTCAGTGACTGCAGTGATATCTGCTGGTGACTGTGGAGGAAGCTGACAGCTGCAGGGCCTATAGCTGTAGCCAACAAGCTACTCTTGTGGAGTTCCTAGATGAGTGTATTAAGCACTTTTACTAGCTCAGCTGGTGAAGACATTTTAGCTCACTTGGCATGAGCACAGGCCTGAGAATAGTAAATCAGATCTTACAAGCATCTTCTTGTCATCTGAATTGTAAATGTCCTGTGAGCTAATACTGGTGCTCTTTTATAAATAGGACTGACCCGTTCATGCCATAGTATCATGAAAAAATTGTCCTTCTCACATTTTGCTAACTTTTCTTTCTTTTTGCTTAACCCTATGTGCCTTTCTACACATAGTAATAGAAATCATCAGGAGAGTTCAAAATAAGATCTCATAAAAAGAGGACCACAGGTGAACAGTCCAAGACATTCATTTGCTGAGTTGCACAGTAAGATGCTGTCTGGAGTTACATTTTAAATTGTTTGGAGAGGAGATTGGAAAGAGAAATATCCAATGTCTGAAAGGTTAGAGAAAAGAAAACTATTCTTAAGAAATATATAAAATCAGACTTGTTCTTTAAATTAATTGAAATTGTTTATAGAAGCAATAGAAGTCCATATTTTTCAATGATGTAGTGGTTAAGCATGCAACTACTAACTGCATGCTCGTCTCAAACCCACTACCTACTCCGTCGGAGAACAATGTGGCCATCTGCTGCTTTGACAGTGAAAGCATCAGAGACTGTCAGAAACAGCTCTACCCCCTCCTTTCGGGGTACTGAGTCTGACTAGACTGGAAGACAGTCAATTTGGATTTACTTGTTCATGAACAAATACATTTAGGATAAATAATACTCTCTCATTAGATATCAGGAATAAAATGTTCCATTAGATTATAATGATTTAATGCTTATTTAAATGAAACTGATCCACCATCCATATTGTTTACACATCTAACCAGACATAAGATACTCGTCCATACACAATTACAAACAAGAACAAAGAAATCTGAAGACTCGAAATCTTACTTTAAATACAAACAAGTAGTTGCCAGAAATATTTTGGAGGGACTTTTCCATACCATTACCTGGAGAGCTAATTGGATTTTTCTTACTTGAAATATTTGTTACAATGAACTGTGTTTCATTTTTTTATATATACCTGTGCCTTGATCATAGGTAATACTTAATACTTCAATGCTAAATAAAGACAAGGAGAGAAAATGACACAAGCAACAGTGCATTCTTTCTATTTCTGAACTTAATTGGAAAGTAAAATTGTCAAAGTCAAATTTGGATGGTGCCATGAGATCTACAAAAATAAAATAACTTCTCTATCGTTCCAACGATGCCCTTATAAGTGAATTTAATGACAGTTTTATATAATTTAAAAAACCCTCTAAATACCCAAGGCTTTTTAAGTTACCTGCAGTCATAAAATTTTAATTTATCAAAATGATATAAATTATATAATCTAAGCTTTTTATTACTATGGTTACATTTAGGATATATAATATTTTGTCATTAATTATTGTGTTAGTCCGGGTAAAATAGAGGAACAAATTTCATAGGCACTCATATGGATATAAGGAAAAGATTTATATACAAGAGGAACAGGACATTGAGCCCAGTCCAGTTCAAAGTCATAAGTCTGATATTAATCCATTTGCCTGAAATCTGTCCAAAAAGTCTCCTTCCGACTCACGAAGTCACGGTCAGTGGGTACAGAATCCTGGTGCTGGCAGGGGTCTCCCCATGGCTCCTCGCTTCCAGGGCTCAGGTCCATCAACAGCAGAAGCAACTCATCATTGGCGGAGGTCTCCATGTGGCTGCCCCAGCTTCAGAGGTCTGGCTCCATCAGGGCAAAGCCAAGTGGCCTCTCCGCCAGCTCCTCCAGCTTCTCGGACATTGCCATCTTGTCTTGTCCATGATTTATCGTCTCTGAGATTAACTCTCAACAACTGGGGAAGATAGCTCCTCATCTTCACGAGGGAAAAATCAAGAGATTTCCCAGAAGTCTCAGGAGAAAGTCATGCCCACAAAGAGGCCTCATTGGCTACTCAATGGCTATCTCCAGATTAACAGGCTAGATTCCACCCCTACATTTCAATCGTAAAATTAACATAAGCACATGACTGCCACAATTATTTTACTATTTTGTCAGAAAAAACCATAAATCAAATATTAAAAGATATGGATATTGTTATCTGCCTTAATTTAAAAATTAATATACTCTTAGTATTATATATCTTTAGAAAAACAGAGTAATTCATTTTCTGCACTGATGAAGATTTAGAAATGAGTAAATAAATCCTTAAAGTACATATTTAAATACACTAGCTCACTGAGGAAATAAACTAGTCCTTAAGATCACCTTTAGTTTTATGTTCCCCAAATCAGTACTACCAAACTAATCACCTTTCATTTTAAATATATTTCACCAAGCACAAGTGCCTCAGATACATTTCCAGTTGTAGATGCTGAAAATCACAAATATTCATAATTAGGATACAGATCAGAAACAGGCTTGAAAGTAGAGCAAACCACTATGCCTATATTGGATGCAGAAATTATCTGACATATCCAAGAGACAATCTATGTACCTAAGGTCACTGACAATTGAAAAGCAAAAAAAAAAAAAAAAAAGTAGATTGCCAAAATGCATGCTTCTAAGCTATTTGGCTTGGCTTCCGGATTTGTTACAATGCTTAATTATGCAAATTTAATTCTCTGGAGATGGTTTGTTATTTTAGTGGTTTATAATGACTCTAGAAATTAGAATGATAAAAATGCAGACAATTAATTGAATTTTATTCAATGTCCAACATTAATATATGGACAATTCCTGTAGCTATTAAAATATTGCTGTTTCCTATCATAGCTGTCCTGTTATTCTGATATCATAATTCAGAAAAAAGGTCATGTGTGAATTTAATTAGCTCTACAGCTCCTACAATTTATTTTAAATTTCTCTATATCATAAGCATATACAGTTCTTCTGTCGACTTGCTATTTATTTTCTCTTAAAGGTAACAGAGAAAAAAAGCTAACATAGGGTTTCATTCATATTCTTAATTCTCTCAACAGAAAGACCTAGCTTTGAATCTAGATTTCAATTTTTACTTGATTCAGTTGATATATTCCTTGGAATTTTGTTACCCAACAGACAAAAAAGAAAAGTGTTCAATATCTATTACTCAGTAAAACACTTTTTATTGAACATGTGCATAATGTTTTACATAATCAGATATATTAAGTTAATCTTGACAATAAAGAGATACTTAATATGAATTTACTATACTTATTGAAAGAGAATTACTGTTCATTCAGAAATTTACAAGTTATATCATTAATCTCTTATCCATTGAGAAAATTAAGGCAGAAAATTTTGTATAAAAATATTTTCATGGTGTTAAGACTCCAGAACCTAATCAATCTGTCTCTGCACCAGTCACACATCAGCACTGGATTCTAGAATCAAAACTAATCATAAGTAAAAAATGATTTAAAGGGAACACTAAAGAGTGGTGTCACATGTTTTTGAAGCACCTTTCTCAATTCTGGAGGTGAAGGAAGATATAGTGTGTGATAAACTAATTTTGAGACTTCATAGATACCATTATTTTTCCATTAAAATATACTTAATGCATGTTATCAATCAAAAATCTTGAAGAAGTCCTGCAATAAAGAAACCTATTTGACCATAAATATATTTTAGTTATACATCTATGGAAATGCAAATTTGTGAAAATTAGAGCAGCAGAAATGCAAGATTTAGAGGAATGATGGAATCAGCTTTCAACTTGAAAAATTCTATTTCCAAAAATTTTAACTGAATAAATCCCAATATCCATATAGCATATGGACAACTTCCATGGCTAATAAAAACATAGCTATGGCGTGTTAGCATATTAACCCTGTTAATTTGACAAGCAAAAAATATCAAAGGTTATGTAAAAATTCATTTCTCTGGCTTTCACAATTCACTTTACATTCCTCTTGATCATGATATCTACAGATCATTTTGAGATTCATATTTTTTTCTCTTAAAAGACAAGATAATGTTTGCCCATTTAGATTCTAAAATTGGGGTCAAAGGGATCCGGTATCAAGCATCAAAGAACTAAAAATTATATCATTATAAATTGCACATTGGTGACCCAAAGCCCATCAATAAGTGAAGCGATGTCCTACAGACATGTTGCAGAGAGGAGATGAGCCAGTCAAGGTACAGTGTAGTAACAATGAAATATGCAACTTTCCTCTAGTTCTCAAATACTTTCTCCCACCCATTATCATGATCCCAATTCTACCAGACAGATCCAGCTAGACCAAGGATGTATACTGGAGTCAGAAACATGGGAATTTAAGATAGATGATCCCTCAGGATTAGTGGAGGGAGTGGTGATACTGGGAGGGTGGAGGGATGGCTGAGTAGAAAGAGGGAACTAATTTCAGGGATCTACATATGACCTCCTCTTTGGGGTGCAGTCAACGGGGTGGGGGACACACTGGACAGTGTATGATATGAAAAGGTAATAACAATTTATAAATTATTAAGGGTTCATATGGGAGAAGGAGGGAGGGAGGAGAAATAAGAGGGGCTGGCATTGAAGGCCTAGGTGGAGGAAGGATATTTTGAGAGTGACGAGGGCAACAAGGGTGCAATTGTGGCCTGCAGACAATTGATGATTGTGTGGATCGTGGTGGGAGTTGTATGAGCCCCTAATAAAATGATTTATACAAAAAAGAAGGAAGGGGAAGGAGGAGCTTATACCAAGGGCTCAGGAGGAAAGCGTTTGGAATTGAAGATAGCAACATGTGTGCAAATGTGCTTGCTACAAATGATGTATTGAATGTTATAAGAGCTGTTAGAGTCCTCAATAAAATCGTTGGAAAAAAAGACATGGCTTATTTGGTGAACTTTCAACTTTCATAGATAGATTAGAATAATTATGCTTTTTCAAATAACAAAAATCAGAGAAGCTGCAGCAATGACTACATTTTGAAAACTATATTGGAGCACAACTTTAGATGATGAAAAATCCAAGGTTGTTCTTTAAAAAAACCTATCTGAATACATGAACCAGTATGCAATAAATCCAGTTTTTAAAAGTTTCTGGAAATTAGCATCCACAAAGTGTTATGCAGTTCTTATTTTACACAATATATAATTTAATGTTTTGAACTGTAAGAGAAATGCCACTGATTGATAGTGAGATTATTTTTGAATATGAAGAAGAATAAACAAACAGAGGAACTTTGTCAGGGAGAAACCTTAATCTATAATATTCACAAGTAGAAATGAAATGACTAAGCAAGCAATCAGGTAGGTTTGTAACAATCCCATAGGTGTTAAAAGTAGGTGGAACTCAAAGACATAAGACATAATTTGTAACTTTCAACATAGTATACAGAAGTCATGGTAGTGTAGATTTTCCTGACTCAAAGTCCCAAGAGGAAAAACAACAGGCACAGATGGAAGCTATACACACAGCAGGTTATGCTACAGCAGAGGGACCCAGGTTCAAGGGCTCAGCACATTTGTTGCAAGTAGCAAAAATCTGTTTCCTTTCCTTAGGGAGTAAGGAGTTGCCTAGCATTCACATGCATTGTCTTAAACCTACCTAATTGTTTCTTGCAACAGATCCTGAAACCGCTCTTTATTAGGAGATGGCTAGAACTTGCTGCTTGATACTTTCAGTGAGAATGTACAGACACACTATCGAACCATGGCAGATGATGCAATAGATGGAAACAAACAATAACCACATCATATTTATATTGACATAAGCTTCTGTAACATATCTCTAGTTTTAAAAAATAAGCTACTGTGATGGTTGGGAATTCTATAATATTGTTAGTGAGTAGGCTTAATTAGACAATTTTTCACCTTGTGAATTATAAAATATAAATGTTTTTACTTAAAATTCCTACTCAAAAGAATTGCTTTGAAATATTTTTTTTATTCAGTAAGAAAAAGAACTTAAGAAACACTAGAATGAAGGTAGAATGTCAACTTGGGAGTTAGACAATGGAAATTCAACCATAAAAGATGATGATAGCTTGAAGTTAGGTGGCATCCATGCACATACATTTAATGTGGAGATGTTTGAGAAATTTGATGAAGAGATGGCATCACAATTATTTGATAGTCGAGTTGTTGGAGAGGAACAAAATGATACTCAGAAGAATTGCTAGCTCTTGGTATAGCATGATCTAAGTCATGGTGATATCATGAGCAGGATGAGAATTTTGGGAAAATACTCAGGTTGATGAAATTGCATAAACTGGAATCCTGTTTCCAGTTCATTTTTCCTCTCTGGAAGAGAGTTGTATATTCCTACTCACTGAGATGCAACTTTCTCTGAGAAAGAAATAATATATAAAGCGCATTGCCTTTAGGTATTTGCCAAATAAGTTGTAGTCACAGGAATGTGAACAAGCATGGCATTTACTATGATTTATCCAGGAAAAAGTTCTAAGTGTGACCCTTTTACTTGACTTCTGTCCCTGCACATGATTCTTTTGTCATGAGAACACAATAGTTCAGATAACGGTGGTCCTTTAATTTCCAGAATCAGCAATCACATGGAATCAGCCAAGGTTAACAAAGACAAAATCAACCTCTAGGGCTCTTGTAATATGAACAGTACAAGTTAAGTTGTTAAAAATCTAATGAGAAGGGCTGAGGCCCAGTGGTGCTGTAGTTGAGTGTGGGACTGCAGTCCACGGGGTTGGTGGTTTAAATCCAGCAGCAGCGCTCCAGGAGCAAGGGTGGGCCTCCTACTCCCACCAGAGGGCAGTGATGCCACAAAAAAATCTAATGAGAAAACATAACTACAACAAAATCTGACTAATTAATATTTAATTTACTTATTGAGACCTCTAATAAATTGTTCATAAGGTGCAGAAATGAAGCAGAAGATAGAGATGAGAGAGAGGGGGGAGAGAAAGAGGAGAGAGAGAGAGAGAGAGAGAGAGAGAGAGACATACTACCAACTTTTGTTGGCTAGAGTACAGAGGATTTCTATTTGGATTTTCCCCCATACTAGATGAGAAGTCATTCCATGCACTTCTGTACATATGTACCCTCAATCTAACTGAGCTCCCACTTCAAGTTATCAAAGTAAGGAATTATTTTAGTCTCAAGAAACCTTTTCTTTTTACCCTATACACTTGTGTATAAACTGAATTTTGCAGCACATTTTTAAAGCAGTTTTGTGATAAAATCAGGAGCCTTGGCCTTGGCTGATATTTGGACCGGCTTATTCTCGAGTATATATGATAATTCTATTGTGCAAAAATCGAAAACCAACTATCCCTACAATTGAGAATGCGTGAATTATTTAGGTGTTCAGTGACTTTACATAATCAGTAATGGCTTCTGAGAATCTTGTTTTGTATTATTTACCTAGTCTTTCTAGAAATTTTAGAATTTCGTGACTTTAAATGTGAATACTGTGCTCGCTTCAGGAGCATGTATACTAAAACTGGAAAGATACAGAGAAGATTAGCATGGCCCCGGCACAAGGATAACACGCAAATTCATGAAACATTCCATAGTTAAAAAAATAATACTAACCTAGTAGTGTCATTAGCACAATGAGTGACTCAGTATTACTAATCAATACAACGTGTTGAGATGTTTACTTTCTAGGACATGCTGACTTTCTGATTATTTCAATCTATTGCAAACTTAAGCATTAAGGCCTTGATAGCAAGGCCCTGTGTAAGTTCACAACCTTAAATTGTTTCAGTGTTTCAATATGAAGCAAGTTAAACTCTAATTTTATCAGTAATGTGGATTAGTCTTATCTTTTCTCAACTCTGTGACCCTTCAAGATTAATGTGTCTGTAAGAGAATGAAGCATTTATGGAATGATAACCTTGCTGAAAGCATAGTTCAGCTGGGTTTCTAAGTTATTTATGTAATTCATCTCCTTCTATTGTTAATATTCCAGTTTATAGGCAATTTTTAGGTGCTAGAAGACCTGTCCTTGTTACAAAAGTCAAAAGTATATCTCAACATGTGTTATTTACATATAAACACTTGAGGAATTAATAATATGATGGCAAGTAAAAATTGTCTTTCATACACCAATGCATCTATTCCAAGCAAATATAACTTAAATATGTATCTGCATTAAGTGGATAGCTTCATACAAGTTCTTTCAGAAATGCACTGTCTTTGTCTTGTTAGAGTGTCTTAAAAAAAGACAGATTTTTGTATTACAGGTAGAATGATTTTGTTGTCAGGCCCAATATAAAATTTTAACAAAATTCAGGTGGACATCTTCCATTATCACTGAAGCTCCCATTATTTTCAAGCTTTGAGGATTGCTGCTCCACATAAAATAAAAATTTTAGGAGGATCAAATATTTTCAGAAGGTCTGAAAGGCCTCAGACATCAGCAAGGCAGGAAGGACAGGCTGGGTGGTTATGGCTACAATTTTGGAGATCCCAGAGAAGTGATTCTGATAGCTTTTCTTGCAGGATACCTAACAATCATAGGAGTTTATTTGGGAAAAGTGATATAAGATTGCTTTGGTGAGAAAAAGTTCAAAATCTCACTGAGAATTTTTTTTCTCTCACAATAATTCCCCTGCTTATTCCTTGAGGATAGAAATGGCTGTCCTACAAGAATTTCATTGGAAAAACATATTCCTATTTGCTTCTGACTTTGATCGTAACCCCTCAGACTTCATTTTTTTTCAAAACCACAGGTTGTGATTTGATTACTATAAGGATATAAAAACTGCTGCGTGCCTATGGTATAAGTGAAAGAGTGCAGAATCCTTCAGGCAGAAATTAGAGATGCAAACATCACATTCAAATTTCATAGTCCTAGTTAGAGGGTTTGTCAAGAAATAATAGCTTCAAACTTTGACTTGTAATGAAAGCTTTCTATGATTTTTGTAGTGATACGCTTTGACTTTCCCTCTTAAACACTAAAGAGTTTGTATTTGATTAAGACTTTCAAGAAAGCATTATGCCTTCTTTATATCTATATCATGAATAACTAACTATAATGAGCATTCTATAAACTGTTCACAGATTTCTTTCTCAGTAAGGAATTTTAATAATGTGCCCAAGAAACCAGATAGAGGGCATATGAAGTGCTTAAAAATATAAGTAAAATTAGATTGTTATTCAGTAAATTATTTAATCAGTATACCAAGCAAATAATCTAAAAAAGTTGGACTACATGAAGAAGAACATAGAATCAGAATTGGGGAACATTGCACTAAAATCCTTTCAGGCACTTTCTGATGATCAAAGACTACAGCCTTCAGTATTGATTACAATCCAATGTAAAGGAAACTATGTATCTTCATAATAGGATAAATAGATATCTTGATAAGTGAAGAAAAAATTAAAAAAAATAAAGTTGGGATGAATTTAATTGTACTTGGATCCACAATCAATATTCATGAAAGCAGAATAATTTCGGAAATCAAAGAATAACTCTACTGAGAAAGTTCAATGCACAAAGCTTCTAAAAACATCACTTTGAGGACTAAAGTGCACCTGAACAAATAAGTTAACTTAAGAAAATAAGGAGTAATAGTTCTTACAGGAAACGATAGGGAAGTCAGCTTGCACCAATTCAAGCTAGAATAACTGTCATGAAAAAGGTATTTCAAGTGCTCCATAGGGTCCTGTATTTGATATTTAAGTTACATAGGGGTATATAGGCAAAGCATAATTATGTGAACAATGGTCAAATTTTAGAATGGTGGATCCTAATTCATTATTACAATGTGATATTCTTTCTCAGGCCTTGCTGACAGAATAGCAAGTGTTCACTTGATAACTGAAAGGTCGGGAGTTTGAAACCACACACTGCTCTGCAAGAGAAATATGGGACAGCGTGCTTCTACAAGATTTATTTCCTTGGAAACCCTCTGGGTAGATCTACACTGTTTATCAGAATTGCTATAAGTCAGAAGCTACTCTATGGCAATGGATTGGTTGGGTGGGGGGGAGTCAATGTTTTTTCTAAGAAAATCTCTCAAGTATCCCTGCTTACAAAACAAAATATCTTTCAGTAGACAATTCTCGTGATAGTGGCACAAAAGAAAGTTCCTTTACATGATCCTTGTTTTTTTTATCTGTTGGATCATAGAGAGGAATATTCTTCATAGTTTCTCATGTCATTATTTGGGGGGGCATCACTGCCCTCTGGTGGTCGTGGGAGCTAACCAGCCTTGCTGCTGCTGGATTTAAAACGCCAAGGCAGCGGGCCGCAGTCTTACAGTCAACCACTACACCACCGGGGTTCAGCTGTCTTGTGATTCTATCTGCAATTTTGCTTATGAATATAAGTGTGTGAATGAGATGCTAATGTAAGTTTGCCTAGCCAGTCCATGTGAGGTTTGTCACTGCACTTGGCAGAGATTAATGTCAGTTTCATTCAATTGAAGTAAATATTAGTTCCTAGGTGGGATCTCCAGCCAGTTTTGGTCTCAAGCCAGTCCTTGTATAGCTAAAGGTCAACTAGCTGGCAAAGATCTTCCATCAGTCTGGATAGAGGACTCAGAGGCCAGGACCAAAGACCTAATTCATTTTTGGTAAAATGATCCCACATTATGAAGATAACTATTGTACGAATATAACAATTATGGTGAATAAATATGTATAATCTATACAGATACAAAATAGTCCTATTTATGCCTAAAGCTTGTGTATCGTTAATAGTAAAGGGTCAGCATAAAGACAGGAAGATGGTTACTAAGGGTTAAGTAACCTTTCCCAATGACAGGTCCAGGATAATATACGTCCAAAAATTGTAACATGCAAGTGCACACATGAGGCAGTGATTTTGTTAACCAAAGTTGGAAGGATGATTAATGACATTGGAAATAAAAACAAAGTCACAGACTACAGAAAAGTCACAGAAAAATGTAATTTAGAGATCTGAATACATAATTGATTCCAAATAATCAAATTCACTAAATTCTGCCCATTCACACTCACAGGAAAGGAATATAGGAAAGGTAATTTACTAGATAGTTATTTTTTATAGGACTAGAAACCCTTGCTTTTTTCACATGCAGTCATTGGTGGCTTTGAATTACTAACCTGTGGTTAGCAGGGCAACATGCAACCACTACATTGCAAAAGAAGGTAAGGGAATAGTTTTAATGGCCCAGATTTGAGAAATTGTATTATTCCCCATACATTTCTAATAAAATGTAACTTACATAGCTAACTAAAGGAATAACAAAAACTTAGTTCTATAACAATAAAATTAATCATTTGAATTATTTATCAGTGGGTAACGACCTCATGCCGTTCCCTCCAGTTCCAGAAGGAAGGAGAAACCAAATATACATCTGCCACAGATAACACTGGCCAAAACACATTTTGGTGCCTCAAACATTAAACTTATTTCTGGGCATGTTTGAACTGCTGCTTAAAAAAAATAACTATAACTATAGCCATTATAAACTAAGGCCATTGAAATATAATCCACATGCCACAAACCAGTTTACTCTATCCCTCTATTTTTAAAAAAATCAGGATATTTTAATGTTTGAAGTGCATTCTGGCTTTGTTTAAAATAGTTTGTATTGCACTAAATATTTAGTTCAACTTCTACTTCACATAGTGTCCTTTGATCCAAAGATATCCTTAAATATTGTAAATTATATGAACTTGAAATTTCCACAAGTATCAGTTCAAATATATTAGGAACTGAGCAATAGTCAGTTTTCTTATAAAATTTCCAATTTTCATCAATAATAAGAGTTCCTGTACAATAAATGAGGAGGCCTGATGTCATAGTGACTTGTGTGTTTGACTGATAATCAAAAGTTCAACTGTTTGGGCCAACTGGTGATAAAGATGTATAACCTCAGAAACCCACAGGAGAAATTCTACTCTGTCCTAAAGACTCCCCCTTTACTGACAGGCTGTTGCTTGGTTTGGTATAGTAAATAGATGTTCAAGTGTTCTGAAATTTAAAAAATATGTCTTCTAGAGTTCAAACTCATTAATTAAAATTAGAATGTCCCAGTCTTGTTATAAGATGTCATGTATTCCCCACCTATGCAAAGAAATCCGTAAAGAAAGGGAAGCAACAAAGTCCACATGGACGAAGCACACCAACCTGTGTGATCATGATTTGTCAAAGGGGCCAGGAATCAGGCATCAAACACATAAAATCATATTATTATGATGATTGCGTTCATTGAAGACAAATGCATACATATGCAAATGAGGTGAAGAAAGTTGATGGTACCTGACTATCAAAAGATATAGAGTCTGGTGTCTTAAAACCTTGAAGGCAAACAAGCAGCCATTGAATTCAGAAGCAACAAAACTCCCATGGATGAAGCACACCAACCTGTTTGACAACAAGGTGTCGAAGGGATCAGGTATCAGATATTGAAGAACTAAAAATTGTATTATTGAAAATGAGGAGGAGTACAGTTAGGGAATCCAAAGCCCATCTGTAGGTAATGGGCTTTTCCTTGCAGAGGGATTGCAGGGAGGAGCGGAGTCAATTAAGGTGCAGTGTAATACAACTTTCCTCTAGTTCTTAAATGCTTTTCCCCCCCGCCCCCCTCCACAAGCATGATCCAAATTCTCCTTACAACTCTGGCTAGACCAAAGGATGTGCATGGGTACATATAGGAACTGGAAACATAGGGAATCCAGAGCAGATGATCCCTTCAGGACCAGTGGTGAGAGTGGCAATACTAGGAGAGTGGATGGAAGACAGGGTAGAAAGGGGAACCATTGATAAGGATCTGCAATAGACCTTTTCCCTTGGGTTTGCACAATGGGGAAGTTGGTGAGGAGAAACAGCAGACAGTGTAAGATATGAAAAAGTAATAATTTATAGGTTATCAAGGGTTCATGTAGGAGGGCACAGCAATGAGGGAGGAGGGAAATGAGGAACTAATGCCAAGGGCTTAAGTATAAAGCAAATGTTTTGAGAATGAGGAGGGAAACAGATGTACAAACATCCTTGACATACAATGGATGGATGGATGGATTATGATAAGAGGTGTATGAATCCCCAATAAAAAGATTTTTTGAAAAGATAATTGGACACTGAACTGAAAATTATTAAAAAGTCACACAAGGGCTGCGTGGAAGGGATGATATTTCCAAGGCACAATGGGGGCATTCCTCTCCCTAGAAATGATTATGGACTTATCATAGTCTTAGTTTTACCTCATTAATCTTGTTAAAATTCATTTGCATAATAGAGATCTTTCTATGCCTGAAATTCAAAATAAACCCTTCAGAAACAGTAATGGGACTAATGATTTCCTGAGGGTATGGGAAGAGAAGTGAGGGGAGGAGAAGGGAACTGATTAATTGTAAGTTAATGGATACATTGGATAGTGTAAGATATGACAATAAATAAAAAGTATATAATATAATAATAAGGGTTCCTGGGGGGCTAAGGTTGGGGAGGTAGGGAATAAAGGGGAGTTGCTATCAAAGAGTTCAGGAAGAAAGAAAATGTTTTGAAACTGATGGTGGCAGCAATTGTACAATTATATTAGAGCTAATTGAATTTAAAATTGTTATAATATCTGTATGAGCTCCCCAAATTATTTAAAAATTAAATATATAATTTTGAAAAAAAATCAGCCTCTCCTCTGAACCACTTAACATAATTTGTCCATTATCCTGTATTTATTAACATTTCCCCTGAAATTTTTACTACATAATTTGAAGAAAATAAAGATCTTCAAAATCGGGATTAAAATTGTTAAAAAGTCTTACATTTCTAGCACTCTAAATTGCCCTCACACTTTACACATATGTACCTTTTCCATTTTCCTTTTTATTTTCCACTCCTCTCAAACTGTGTTTTCACTTTACAGTATTCAACTCTAGTCTCTGTAAATATCACGTGGTCCTCCTATACCAACAATAAACAAAACAAAACAACTGCTAGCCACTGGACTCTCACCAGGATGCTATAGGACAGACAAAAGCTGCCCCTTTCAATCTTTTAATCTTTCAATCTTTTAAAGGTTACAGAATGACTAGTAGGTGAAAACCACCAAGCTCACCATTGGCAGCCCAATGTGTAATACACTTTCCCCCATGGGGCCAGATACAGTTTCCCTCGATAGTTTCTTAATATCCAGCTCTTTTCCAAAATATGATTAGATGTTTTATCACACATATGTATGAGTCTGAATTATTCTCATATTTAAAACTAGGATGATGCATTAATAAATTAATATAACTTAAAAGCTGAAAATATTGTTTTAACACCCTAACTATGAAAATAGAGCCAATGCAATCTATCCAGTATAATTTCCCAAATAATAAGTGTCCCAAATAACCCCAGGAATAGATCTACATATCAAGAAAGCAGAAAAAAACCATGTTTGTGTCACTAAAAAACCATTTTACAGCTTTATAACAAACTTTAGTTCAATTGCACTGAGCATATTTTACATGTGCTGTGATCATTTTCTAAATGTTTACTTTTTATTTGAGCCCTCGATATCAATTCCTCTTCTCTTACTCCCTTCCTCCCACCCTCATGACCCTTGATAAAGTATAAATCATTATTTTCATATCTTGCACCAACTGCTGTCCCTCATGGTTTCTGTTTTTCATCCCCTGGAGGGGGTGTGTGGGGTGTGGTTATGTACTGATCATTGTGATTAATTCCCCCTTCGTGCCCTCTCTCACCACCTCCTCCCTACCCCTTCTAGTACCGCCATTCCCATTCCTGTTCCTATTCCTGGATTTGTTCTGTCCTAAACTCTTATCTCTTATCTTTACCTGTGCACATGCTCCCATCTAGCTCGCAGTGAAAGGCTTGAATGGGATAATGATAGTGGGTGGGGAGAATGCATTAAGGAACAAGAGGGTTACTGTGTGTTTCTTCAGGCCTTTATTGCACCTTGGCTGACCGATGTCTTCTCTGTGTCCCTTCTGTGAGGGGAAGTCTCATTGTCTGCAGATGGTCTTTGGGTCTCTGCTCCAACCCCCTCATTCTCAACAATATGGATTTTGTTTGTTTGTTTGTTTGTTTGTTATGGGTCTTCTGATGCCTGTTATCCAGTTCTGAAGACATCTCATGATAGCACCTCATGTGCTTCTTCCACGTGAGTTTGTTGCTTCTCTGGTAGATAGCCACTTGTTTAATTTTAGGCTTCAGAAATGATGTCTTTTTATGGCTAAGCACCATTTTAAAATAAAACAACTTTTGTTGGGCTGTATAATTCCTGTGAAATGCAGGTCACACTTGGTTCCACCATCTAAACTTCTTTTGTGTGGTGTGTGTGTGTGTGTGTGTGTGTGCATCACTGTCCTCTGGTGGCCGTGGGAGCTATCCAGCACTGCTCCTGAGAACCACCGCTGGATTTGAACCACCAAGCCCACGGGCCGCAGTCCTGCACTCAACCACTTACACCAATGGGGCTCAGCCCAATAAACTTCTTTACATATTTTGATTCCCACCATTCCCTCCCATGACATTCTACTTTTCTGCTGGATTAAAAATCCATGGCAGTCATCCCACAGATCTCACTGACAATACTCATAACTATGGGCTTATTAAGGAGATCAAAAGCTGCAGAATATTCAGGATAGAATTTGTGTCCATAGAACATCTTTCAGTGTGATGGTAGCCACATTTCCCTCCTGTGAGTTCTGTGATTCCTGGGCCTCTGTCCTGTTCAGGCAAAGATTACAAAGACGCTTTGCTGTGGTTGCGAGATGTCAGAGTTGCCTCTGATATGTAGGCGCCCTCAGCACAATAGAACAGCACCTTGGTCTGTACCTTCTTCAAAATTCTCTTGCTGCTTGACCTCATTGCTGCAACCCTAGAGTCAATCAATCTTTTGCTGCTGCTTCCCCCCTGCATTCGCAAGCATTATGTCCTTCTCCACTAACTGGTCTCTCCTGAAAGCATGTTCAAGTATGTAAGGCAATGCTTCTCCATTCTTGTTTCTAAGAAGCACTCTAGCTGTTCTTCTAAGACGGATCCCTTTGTCCTCTAGGCAGTCGAGAAGTAACCCTGGGGCACAGGGAGAGGGAATAGGTTGCTAACCGCAAGGTCAGCAGATTAAAAACTGCCTGCTGCTCTGTAGGTGCAGGAAACTGCGTTTTCTACTCCCATAAGGGGTTCCAGTATGGGAAACTCCCAGAGGTTGGGGGGGGGGTGCCCTTCTACCCTGTGCTGAAGGGTCACTATGGATCAGCATGAACTCAGTGGAATTGACTTTTTTTTTAAGGCAGTCCATGTTCATTTCAATATTCTTTTCCAGCAGTATACTTAAAACACAGTGATTCCTTTTTAGTCTTCCTTATTCGATGTCCACCTTTCACTTGCATAGGAGGCCATTGTTATTCCATCATGAAATAAAATACTATATCTGATCTGATTATAACTATCCACCTTGAAAACAACTATTACTCAAAGTTATTCCCCAAACGAAAATTCAGTGATGAAGAAATTGAAGAATGCTACCAATGGTATCAGTCAGAAACACATCAAATATGGAATCAAGATTCATTGATAATTATTGGTGATCTGAATGCAAGATTGAAAACAAAGAGGAAGAAACAGTGGTTGGAAAATATGAAATTGGAGATAGAAATAAAGCTAGAGATCACCTCAAAGAATTTTGCATGATCAACAATTTGTTCATAGAAAATACATTTTTCAACAACACGAGGTGTCCATACATGTGGACATTCCTTGATAGAATACACAGAAACATAGTTAACTATATCTTGGGAAGACACTATAGGGAAGCTAAAGATCAGTAGCTAAACCTGACCAGGGGGCGACTATGGGACAGACATCAATGCCTCATATGTAAGTTCAGCACAAGCCTGAAGATAGCTAAAACAAATCTACAAGAGCAAAAATTCAACCTTGAATCTGTGCAAGCCGCATTTTGAGAAAAACTCAAGAACAGCTTTGATTTATTGAATCACAGAGATGAATGATGTGATGACAGCAAGATCACCATTCATAAAGAAAGCAAAAGATTATTTAAAAGACAGGGCAGAAGGAAAAGATCAAAGTGGATATAAGAAGGGACTCCAAGTTGTGTTAAATTGTAGAGTAGTTTAAGCCAATGGAAGAAAGGATGAAGCAAAGGAGCTGAACAGAAAATTTTTAAAGACTAGCTCACGAAGAAAAAGGCAAATGTCATAATGAAATGTGCAAGGCCAAGAAATAGAAAACCCAAAGAGAAGAACATGCCCAGCATTCCTGAAACCGAAAGGACACAAGAAAATACTCAAATCTTGAATTGCAATTTTGAAAGATTCCATGCGCAAAGTATTAAATGAGGCAGGAAGCATCAAGAGAAGAGTGGCCGTGTCTGGAGAGGACAAGTGTGTGTCTGTTGAAGAAGGGAGAGGGCCAAGCTCCAAGGAGGGGAAAATGACTAACAACACTTTTAAGATCTCTAAGAAGAGGAGTATGCTGGGATATATACACCCAAAAAGCTGCATTGGCCCATACACACTTAGGGGACCTAGACCATGTGCCATAGATTGGAGCATTGAATCCTGGCTCTTGAAGGTGCACAACACGCTCTAAAGGCCATGCCAGAGGAATCCTATATGGAAAATCCACTAGGTGACTGGATTCTACCTCAAAGACCCACTCAACCTGAGGGCTAAAGATAGAAAATTGGTAGTGTTTGAAGAGCAGAAGGCACTGTAGCTATATCAAATTTACTGAACTGTCAGTAGGTGGACAAATATTGGGTTAGTATAACAATGCCCTACTTGCGGTATTAAGTAAGATACATATTACTCTGACTTACCTGTTGTTAACGTTGTCAATGAATATTACTGTAAACAAAATGCCCTATCACTAGCTCTCTTTATTTTTGTCAATACTGTCCAGACATGTAGTATTTATTCTGTATTGGTGAATAATTCAGTTATTGTGATATATTATTAACTTACATTGGTCCAGTATCCCTCTTTCAACAGTGGCTTAAAATAGCTAATCAATGACATTATTAACAGAAACTCCTGAGCTCTGGGGAGATGATCAATAAGACTCTGTATCTTAAACTAACAAGTAGACCTCTGAGAAGAGCCCATGACAGATAAAAAAAATGACCCAGGAATGGATTTGGGTCATGCAGTAAACCCTACATTCAATTTAGCAACAATTAGTTCTTACAACATGGCTCTGATCAACATAATTTATTCTCCTGAAGAAAACACAGAAGATATGGGTGCTGGGGTAAAGTGAAGAAATCATAGTTCCAGGTTATCAGATATAGTAATTCCTAAAGTCTTAAAGACTTCTTTACAGTCAGTCATCTAAATGAGATATCAACTAAGTCCACATGGAAGAAGCACACCAACATAAGTGACTCAAAGTTTATAAATTACATAACCCAAAATCAAAGGAAGAAATTGTATCAGAGCTTAAATTTTGAAATTCTGGTTTTCAGAAGGCTATGGATTACAGTGGATACCCAAGACACACTTGTGAGATACACATAGGAAATAAGCCTCCAGTGATTTGTCCCTATCCATGAGAGGGATAGGAATACACACATTACTAAACAGAATATTGGAGAGATAACGATAGGTGATCCAAATGAGATACCTGACTTGAATAGTTAAAACCTTATCATCTAACCCCTCCTCTGCTACACATGGAACCTTATCTGGTTTTTAATACTGTGTGTGTGTGTGTGTGTGTGTGTAACTGTGGAATGGGAAGAAAGTGTATATGGAACAATTCTCTATTCTCATATGTAAGAAGCATTAGAGGCTAGGATTCTGGGTGGTAAGAGGACTTCACACTTGTGAGTTAGAGAGGAGTCCTAGTCACATTCTCATAAACAAGAATAATCCCCATAATACCCCCCCCCCATAATATTGCTACCTGAAAATTACTTCTTACAGACACATGGCTCCATGCTATCTGGCTAGAGCAGCCATATTGCTATTGCTTTCAGGGCTCGGGGCACAGGTGACCCCCCCATGTCTGGCCCTATTTTGGGTGCTAGGTTACTCCTTCAATCAACTCAGGGACCTTTGGGGTTAAGGTAGAGCTCACTTTGTTACATATGTAGCTATCGGCAATTAGAGAGGCTTGCATGTCCTGAGAATATATAAGGAGATGTGAAAATACAATCTTCCTCTCTGCTCAGACCTTGTTCTTGAAGTCATGGCAGAGGTGAGCACCTCAAAACTTTCGTCTGTCTAAATTACTCAATTTTCCATTAGGATGTATCTGGATGTGAGGCTGAATCTCACACATGTGAGTATGCATATTTGTGTTTCATGTTGGGGCTCATCTCTGGATCTAGTTTGTCCTTGTGGGTAATCTGCTGGGATTTTTGTTATATATTTTCATGTCTTTTGGTAATTTGAAACCCAGAATTAATGAAGCAAGTAGAATAATGCTTCCTGTGCCATCCAGTAGTTTTGGGCATGGGGAAAAGGGGAACTAATATCAAGGAGTTCAAGAAGGAACCAAAAGTCTTGAAACTCATAGCACTATTGATTGTATAACACTACCTGACTTGTTGAACTGTGTAAGGGATTGATATCTGTAAGAGTTCTGATTATGTATATATATGTATATATTTTTCAGAAAAAAATAAGAGAAGATGAAAAAATATGCAGTCACTGTACCACAAAGAATTAGTCACCAGGCCATCTTTTCAGGAGCTATTGTATGAACAAGAGCCATTTGTGCTAAAAAGCAATTCAAACTGCGCTGAAAGTGTTAGCCAAAAACAAGGCTTCAGTAATTCACAGAATACCCATTGAAATGTTTCAGAAAGCTGGGGAAGCACTGGAAGCACTCACTGGTCTATGCCAGGAAATTAGACACACTGCTTCTGCCAGACTGCCTGGAAGATATGCATATTTGTACCCATTTCACAGAAAAGTGACTCGACAGAATGTTTACGTTAGAGAGCGGTATCATTGATATAATCCACAAGTAATAATTTGCTTAAGATCATTCAACAACTGTTTCAGAAAGCTAGATTCAGAAGACGAGGTGGGGGCTGAGCCTCGGTGACGTAATGGTTGTGCATGGGATTGCGGCCCACTGGGATGGAGGTTCAATTCCAGCTCCACAGGAGCAAAGGCTGGGCCTCCTCCCACCACCACAGGGCAGTGATACCCCCCAAAACAAAACAAAAATGCCAAAAAACCAAAAAACAAAAACAGAAGACGATGTGGAACAGGAACTATTATTGCTAAAGTCAGATGGATCTTGACTCAAAGTAGAGGATACTAGAAATGTGTTTTCCTGTGTTTCACTGACTATGTAAAAGCATTAGACTGTGTGAGCTATAAAAACTGTGAATAATCTTGAGAAGAAGAGGAATTCCAGAACAGTTCATTGTGCTCATAGGGAACTTGCACATGGTTCAAGAAGAAGTTGTGTCACTAGAACAAGGAAATATTTCATGGCTTCAAATCATGTGAGCATCAGGGTTGTTTTCTCTCCCCATATTTGCTCAAGTTATATGCTGTGCAAATCACTAGAATGGCTAACTTTTTACATCGAAATGTGTGGCATCATGATTGGAAGATTGTTAAGTGACATCAGGAATGAATTTTATATAGAAGAGTGTGGATCAGGATTGTTGGTTATTAATAACCAACAGCATGCAGATGACAACCTGGTTTGTTTAAAGTGAGGAGGCCTTGAAGCATTTGATAATGAAAATCCAGGATTGCAGCCTTCAGTCTGGATTACAACTCAACATAAGGAAGACCCCAATTCTCACAACTGGATCCATAGGTAACAACATGCTAGCACATCAATCTGTATATATTTTGGTTCACTCTAGATGGACTTTTCAAATTTTCCTAAATTTATATTTTTCAAATTGCATGTTAAGATTATTAATTCATGCTGCTAGCAGTTCTTTCTCATTTTGAGTGATGGCCTAACAATTAATGAAGATCCTATAGGCAAGACTCACATACTTACTCCATTCATGTGACTATGGTTGACTCTACTGTGTAAAGCAGCTCCTCAGTCATATTTCAAGTACTCTTTATACCCAATGAACTCATCTTCCAGTACTATCTCTGATAATGTTGTGTTTCCATTCATTAGGCCTTCAGTATCTGACAATGTCACAATTTATTCTATGCATAAACTTCTTAGTGGTGCTTCCTCCAATGTGGGCAGTCAATTTCTTCTTCACAATATGTTCTTAGCATAGTTGCTCTGCTTAAATCTTTTCACTTTGAGTAATGCTTCTGGCATTTGAAATGTCATTGACACAGCTTCCTGTATCACAGCAACACAAATGTCACCACAGTCCAACAAATTGATGGACACATGGATAAATTTATTTTAGTGTTGATAACTTCCAAAGTACATCTGACTCTGCAAGCAAATTTTCTTCTCCAAAGCACTCAGCTTTACTTGTTCAGTGGGCCAAGAAGTTTCCTGATGCTTTGCCCTATTGCTTCAACCCTACTCCTAGATACACTTCATTTCTTCCTTCCATCCCTCCTTCCTTCTCTCTCTCTCTCTCTCTCTCTCTCATGAGTTTTTCATTCTTGTAATGTTTCATTTTACTCCAAGGAAATTGTAAAACTGATTGATTATTTTTTTCATAAGCTATGTACACAGTCTCACATAATCATTTGGTTATAATTACCAAGACAATGATTAGAAAAGATAGTCCTCTAAAGTACTTCCTGAATGCAAGAACACATCATTCTATTAAACTGGCATTCCATGATGCTCACTTCCCTGACATGATCACTGAAGACAAAGCAGGTGCATAAGCAAATGTAGTGAAGGAAGCTGATGGTGCCTGCCTATAACAAAGTATAGTGTCTACAGTCTTAAAAGCTTGAAGGTAATCACACATCCACCTAGTTTGAAAGCAACAAAGCCCACATGGAAGCACACCAGCCTGTGCGATCATGAGGTTTCGATTGGATCAGATATCAGGCATCAAAGGAAAAAAATCATTGAAAATGAGGGACGGTGTGGAGTGGGGATCCAAAGTCCATCTGTAGGTAAATGGACATCCCCTTGCAGAAGAGTTATGGGGAGGAGATGAGCCAGTCAGTGCGCAGTATAGCAATGATGAAGTATGTAACTTTCCTCTAGTTCTTCAATGCTTCCCCATTCTCCACTATGGAGATCCCAATTCTGCCTTACAAATCTGGCTAGACCAGAGGATGTACACTGGTACAGATAGAACTGGAAACACAGAGAATCCAGAACAGATGATCCCTTCAGGTCCAGTGGTGAGAGTAGCAACACCTGCAGGGTGGAGGGAAAGTGGAGTAGAAAGGGGGAATGGATTACAAGCGTCTGCAAATAACCCCCTCCCTTGGGATGAGTAACAGAAAAGTGGGTGAAGGTGCCAGACAGTAAGGCTTCAAGAGGGAGGGAGGAGCAGGGAAGAAGGGGAAAATTAAGGAGCTAATACCAAAGACTCAAGTAGAAAGAAAGTGTTTGAAGTTGATGATGGTAACAAATGTACAAATTTGCTTGACACAATGAAGGAATGTATGGATTATAATGAGAGTTGTAATGAGCCCTCAGTAAAATATTTCTTAAAAAAGAAGAGGTTTCCCCCTAATTTCACTTAATCACAGTGGGCAATTTCAAGGTAAGCGGTAAGTGCCATGTTGTATTGGACAAATCTGCTGTTCAAGGGCTCTTTAAAGTGTTGAAGAGCTGGAATATCACTCCGAGGACCAAGGTGAACCTGGTCTGTTACTTTAAATTTCTTCATATGCATCAGGAAGTTGGACACACACTAAAGAAGAATGAAGAAGACTAAATGCGTTTGAATTATAGTACAGGTGAAAACACTGAAAGTACCATGGACCGCGCAAAGAAATGAATTGATCTTGGAAGAAGTACATACAGAATACAGGCAAGCTTGGCAAGACTTCTATCAATCTGTCTGGACTGGTTTTGAGAAGAACCTAGAACCTGGAAAAGGTCATAAGACTTGATAATAGGGAAGGAAAGTGAAAAAGAGGAAGGAAGACCCTCAATGAGAGGGAAATGCAGAGTGGTTCCAACAAAGAGCTCAGAGATAATAATGTGCAAATTGAGCTGGGCTGAGCAGTGCTTTGTTCTGCTGTACTAGCTTTAGAACCAACTCCACAGCACCAAAGAGCAACACTCACTACAATCCAACAAAATACCTAAGAGTACGGATGCTCTGATTACATTTGTGAGTTGGAGATATGAAATTTGCAGTTAGAACAATTTAATTGATGCCCCACCTGCTTATGCTCAAAAGCCAAATCTTAGTACTCCTTCATTTGTCTCATCTGAAGGGATCAAGAAAGGTTAGTCTGGATAACACAGACTTAGTTAAATTATTTCATCTTCTCAGAAGATTGAGGACATATTGAGGACAAGAGGGATGTTAGAATCACGTAAGATGGAATAAGATCTTATATATCAATAGTATCATATAAGATTATAAGCTGCATTTTCAAAATATTCTGCCAAAAGTGTTCTTAATTATGCTATTTCTTTTTTCTTTTAGTATGATTTTATTTTTACTAAAAGAAAACCCAGATTCAAAAAACAAGCATCTTGTTCAGGTGTCTAAACACATTCTCAACACAGATTTGAGTATTTTTCATTTTTCCAGAAATAAGAAACAGGATGTTAGGCTACCACCTACAAACATTAAAAATTATATTTTCTTTTTTTTAATGATTTTTTTTGGGCATCACTGCCCTCTGGTGGTTGTGGGAGCTACCCAGCGCTGCTCCTGAGAGCTGTCGCTAGATTTGAACCGCCAAGTCCGCGGGCCGCAGTCAACCGCTTATGCCACCGGGCCTCAGCCCAAAAACTGTATTTTCTTGAGGAAAAAATACCCTAAAATAATCTACTCTTAGAAAAATGTAATTTTAAAAAGTAAGTAAATCAATATATATGGATAATTAATTTTTCAAAGCATAGGCAGGATTTACACAACTGAAGTCAGTGGCCTGCATGCTTATGCTATTAAAGTTATATAAAGTAAATCATGGGGAATTATGCATCCTTATATCTATATTGGGAACATCAATCTGATATGAATTTCACTGAAACACCCCTTCACATTCTTTAACACAATATAATACAACTATAGCTTAGAAGCAATCATAGATTTCGCACATGTTAAAAATGTTTTATTTAACTATACTCTTTTTTAAAAATAAGTGGTATTTATTTATTTATTTATTTCTATGCTATAAATAATATAATATATGTAGATCATGTGCTTTTAATAGCACTCCTTAAAGTTATAAGTAGGGCTCTCATCTATCATTACTTGAATATTAATTGTATGGCCTATAGAAAACAAATTATAATTACAATTAAAATTTAATTGTATATATTTCACTGATATATAATATAATGGGAAACATTTTTTAAATAAATAAAATGTAAAAGCATGGTGTGGTGGTCATGTGCTTATGTTAACTTCATGATTGAGATGTAGGGGTGGTACCTGGCCTGTTAATCTGGAGATAGCCATTGAGTAGCCAATGAGGCCTCTGTGTGGGCAGGCTTTCTCCTGAGACTTCTGGGAAATCTGGGGACATTTCCCTCATGGAGATGAGAAACTATATCCCCAGTTGTTAGGAGTTAGTCTCAGAGACAATTAATCACAGACAAGACAAGATGGCAGCATCTGAGGAGACGGAGAAGCCACACGGCTTGGCCTTGATGGAGCCAGACCTCTGACGCTGGAGAGGCCACGTGAAGACCCATGGCAGCACTGAGTTGCTTCTGCCACCACTGGATGCTGTTGATGTACCCTGAGCCCTGAAAGCGAGGAGCCATGAGGAGACTCCTGCCAGCACCAGGATTCTGCACCCACTGACCTGTGACTTTGTGAGTCGGAAGGAGACATTATAGACCGGTATCGGGCATATGGGCTAATATTGAACTTATGACTTTGAACTGGACTGGGTGGGGATGCTTTCTCAGTGTTCCATCCCTTTTGTATAGAAACTCTTTCCTTATATCCTTATATCCTTATATCCTATGAAATTTGTTCCTTTAGTCTACCCTGACTAACACACATGGAATCAGGAAAATTCATCTTTTTAAAATTTTTTATGGGCACCACTGCCCTGGTGGGAGCAGGAAGCCCAGCCCTGCTCTTAGAGAGCTGCTGCTGGATTTGAACTGTCAACCCTGTGGGCTGCAGTTCTGCACACAACCACTATGCTACTGGGGCTCAGCCAGAAAAATTCATCTTAAGTAAAAAATTTATAGTGTTAAACATACATAACAAACTCTATTCAACTCTAAATGAATAGCATTTTATCAGTTCAGATAATTAGAAAGTTTATATGTTCTTTTCCCAAGTATATCTTGATGCCCATATTTCAATTTTAAGAGTATTATTTTTATACATGTCAGAAAGAAATGTATTAAAGTTGTTAATGTCATGACTTAAATAGCTATCAATGTAGGATGTTTTTAAACTATAATCTGCTATTAAAATGGCAACCCAAAATAAATATATAAACAGACTTGCTATAAAACAGTTGTCAAAGTTTTAGCTTTCCTATCATTTCAAAGTTTGACATCCTCTTAGAACAATAATAGCCACCACAGTGAAAACACCAGCGTTCAATGGCACTATTAACTCAAGAACCTAAAACAGCAACCACATTAATTATATTCATTATACTTAATTGAACATAATCATTTAACCTAACAATTCCTTGTAAGCTAATTAATAAAACAGCATGTCTCCTGAATCAGAAATGTATAAAAAATAGACTTTTTTCTTGAGCTGATTTTGTTTGGTAAAATGGAATCGCAATTTAATGTAGGAAGACAACACTGACATATTTTGTTCCGTGTTACAATTTATATATATTTTATATCATATATTCATTGCTAATAACTTAATAATATTGTGTTGCTATAATGTAAACATGCGATTTTGGAGGTCACTCATATCAGTAGTTATTACAAATTATTATCACTCCTCTCATTTTGAATGCATGAATCTGATACCTATTCAAGAATAAACACTATTTATTTCAATATTATACCTTATAGCAAGCTAAATTTAATCTTCACATATTTTTATAATTTTTCACCTTTATGACTGGAGAAAATGTCCTTTTATTCTTCAGAGGTTCTGTCCCTGGTAAATGATGCTGGAAAAAGGCAATGATGACAGTCACAGTACAATATTTCAGTGACATATAGTCCCTATTATTTTTAGTGCAATAACCAAGGAACTTTGGTGGTACAGTGGGTTATGTGTTGCACTACTAAACAGGAGACTGGCAGTTCAAATCCACCAGTCACTCTGGGAAAGAGATGAGACTTTCTTCCCCAGTGAGGATTTATGGCCTCCAAATCTAGGGAGTAGTTCTACTCTGAACCACAGGATCACTGTCAATTGGAATTGACTCACTGGCAATGGGTTTGGGCTAGGGATGTAATATTTGTTTGCAATTTCTTCCGAAGGCCCCACTTTTGCTTATTTTCCAGCACTACCCTCCTTCCTGGTTTCACCCCTCCTTCCTGGTGTCTGCTTTGTAGGCTCTTTTTTCTAGTCAGGATCAATAACACCAGCACTACCTTTTTGTTTACTTGAATGTCAAACTCCCCTTTTTTTGAACAATTAAAAAAATTCTAGTGTTTACTTTACATGTCTTTAAAAGCATAAATTTTTTAAAACACACAAAAGCTATAGATTACTATCTATTCAAATAATATTTATGCTATTTCTCCCATATGTAGATCACACATGATAATAAACATAATAAAACATGCCAACTATGTAAAGTTCTATACAAAGAAGTCTAAAAATGTTAGTGAAATTTTTCCACAATCTTTTTGAAACTCCTTCATATTATTCATAATTTTTCAATCAACTCAATACTTTGTTATTAATGACTCCTTCCAGCCTTCCAATGGAGAACAATTGAAGGATCAGAGGATTTATGGTTGTGTTAGTCCGGGTGAATTAGAGGAACAAATTTCATAGACACACATATAGATATAAGGAGAAGTTTTATATATAAGAGGAACAGGACATTGTGCTCAGTCCAGTTCAAAGTCATAAGTCCGATATTAACCCATATGCCCAAAATCAGTGTATAAAGTCTCCTTCTGACTCATGAAGTCACAGGTCAGTGGGTGCAGAATCCCGGCGCTGGCAGGGGTCTCCTCAAGTCTCCTCGCTTCCAGGGCTCAGGGTCCATCAACAGCAGAAGTAACTTATCGCTGGTAAAGGTCTCCATGTGGCTGCCCTAGCTTTAGAGGTCTGGCTCCATCAGGCCAAGCTGTGTGGTCTCTCCGCTGGCTCCTCCAGCTTCTCAGACATTGCCATCTTGTCTTTTCCGTGATTCATCATCTCTGAGACTAACTCCCAACCACTGGGGAAGATAGCTTCTCATCTTCACGAGGGAAATATCGCGAGATTTCCCAGAAGTTTCAGTAGAAAGCCATGCCCACATAGAGGGCTCATTGGCTACTCAATGGCTATCTCCAGATTAACAGGCTAGACTCCACCCCTACATTTCAATCATAAAATTAACATAAGCACATTACTGCCACAATGATGTCTATGGCTTCAAATCTGATGAACTAAAAAAATTGTCATTGAAATCTTAATCTGATTACAAATGCATGTTTGTATCAAATAGTTACTTTCCTTTATCTAAATAGTAGCTTATTTAGATGTACAACAGGTAATTCAAACTCAATTGCAAAACTAATTCCATTCTTTCTTTGACTCTCTCTTTAAATAAGATACTTTCTCACACTTTCCAAAGCCATGATTGATACTATCTAATCATTCAAGCCAAAAAGCTTTAAATCTTATATATTCACTTATATTATCTGTAACCAAGACTGTATGCTTGATATTTTTCAAAACCTATGTTTTTTTAATTTAGAATAAGATTAGTGAGACTCATTCATTTTAAGTATAAGGACATGTTTCTTCTTCCAAACTTTTCGCCCCAGAGGACATTTTATTTCTTCTTTTAAAATATGCCCCCCTTCACTATAGTACATTTTCCCCACAACAGTGATTATTTACTTTTAATGTCATAAATGACATCAGATCATGTGTACACTTGAAACAATTCATTGCAATACAAGCATATCTAATTTTTTAAAAAGTTTATAAAATACTAGATAAAAGTCCTTAAATACAAAAAAAAGTCCTTAAATACTTATCATTCCAATTTGCACCATCCCTGCAATCTCTCAGAGTTTTCTGCATTCTAACTTTTTTAGCTCTAAATCTACTGTTTTTATTTTTATAAAAAGATCATTCTATTGGGGGCTCTTACAACTCTTGTAATCATCCATCAATTGTGTCAAGTATATCTGTACCTATGATGCCATCATTCTTTTCTAGACATTTACTTTCTATTGAGCCCTTTGGTGTCAGCTTTAGTTTTGTTCTCCCCTCCCCCCCATGACCTTTTGATAGATTATAAATTATTATTGGTTTCATATGTTACACCAACCACTGTCTCCTTTCCCCCATGGTTTCTGTTGTTCGTCCCTCTAGAGGGGAATAGGGTATATGGTTATTTGTTGATAATTGTGATTGGTTCCCCCTTTCTTTCCTCTTCTCTCCACCTTTCCTCTACCCTTCTGATATTGCAATTTCCATTCCTGTTCTTGGATTCATTGTGTCCTGAACTCTTATCTCCTGTCTGTACATGTATATGTGCTCTGGTTTAGCCCACAATAAAAGGCAGCACCGGGGTGGGAAAGCCTCAAGAAACCAGAGTAGTTTTGTGTGTTCCATCAGTGTTTTCCTGTGCTCTGGTGGACACATCCCTTCCCTGTGACCCCTCTCTGAGCCCAGTGTCTACACATGGGCTCTGGGTCTCTGCTGCAACCCCCTCACCCTCAACCCTATAGTGTTTGTTTCTGTGGGGTCTTCTGATGTCTGTTACCTGGTTCTGATGATACCTTATCATTACAAAGGTTGATGCTCTTTCATGTCAGCTTGTTGCCTTAATGCTAGATGGCCTATTGCTTAACTTCCAGCCTTTAATACTCCAAGACTCCAGAAGCTATATCTTTTGACAGCTGGGCACCATCAGAATTCTTCACCACATTTGTTTATGTACAGATTTTGTCTTCAGCAATTGTGCCTGGAGGATGAGCATCACAGATTGCCTGTTGTCAGAACAAAGTTTCCTTGCATTGAAGGAGGGGATGAGCAGAGGCCTGAAGTCCATGCACTATTTCAGTGTATTTTCATATAAATGTATGTACATAGACCAATACTGAGATTTTTATAAATTAACATACTTACACATGCACACACCTATGCTTAGACTTCTATCCATAGTTTTGCTTCTTAGATTTTTCCTATTTCCTTTTACCTTCCTCCTGTCCCACCATCCCTCTTGCCATATTTTCACCTCTTAGTAATTGCTCTAAGCCGGATTGCTGTTGCTCCAACACCTCCAGGATCTCAACATCCTCCTTGTTGTGATTTTAATTCCCTAGTTGTTCCCCTCCCTATGGTCACCACTTCCCCCACCTCCTTCTCCCCTCAAGACCCTCCAGGGCTATTGGTCCTGTTGCCTTCTCTTCAAGCTTGCTTTCTATCCCTCTGTTATGTAAGTAGGCAAGCCAACAATAGCATAGATCAACGAACCCAAAAATAAAGATTGGAAAAAAAAAAGAGAAAGAAAAAAAGCATATGTAACTCCTGGTCTTTCTGCTGAACTTTATGTTTATCTTCTGATTAGTCCTGAGGGAATTTCAAGAGCTGCTCCTCCTAATGTGAAGTCTATTTTCGGGGATTTCTAGGGGCTTCATGTCTGTCTTTGATCCTGTTGCTGATTGGTTATGTTCTCTTCTTGGATTGCCCTGCTGTGGTGGTTCAGAATGCCTGTCTCTCCTCTGTGTGTCCTCAGCATTGTCCTTTCTTGTGGTATGCTGCAGTGAGGGGAGTATGTGTCTCGAGCTGTTGTAAGCCCTAAAGTTCTCTCTGTGCCTCAGCAGCTATATACAGGGCCATCAACTTCTGAGATTAATTATTTAGGATAATAAGCAGCTTCAGGGTTTTCTGCTTGCTGATCTTGTAAGTTGGAAAAAATCTAATCTCAAACATTCACTTTGTTTGCTCCTTTTTGACATTTATTTAGAAATTCATATATACTCATACAGTCTATACTTGTATCTCCTCATAATTTTCTGTGAAAAGAAACAGATTAATTTTCCACATGTCATTTGTGATAGTTGCATAAATTCATGTCAACTTAGAGATATATAAAAGAGTAGGGGTGGAGTTTAGCCTGCCAGTCAGGTCACAGCCTTATGAACTAACTTGGAAATGTAAACAAGATATACAGCTCTCTGGAGGCCCACCTCACTTTCTCTCTGCCTTCAGCTCCCTCCATGCTGACCACACTGAAAGCTGTTAAAGGCCTGCTATGTTTTCCACTGACTTTGGAACCACATGATGTCACCCAATAGCCATGTGATCATGTTACAATCTGCATCATTGTATGTGGCTGCATACGTTTGAAAGGGACTTATAGCCTAGTATTTGACCTATAGACTTAAGTTGGACTGGGCAGGGATATTTTCTTAATATATAATTACTTCTTTATATTAAGTGCTTTTCTACACATATTTGCATGCCACTGGATTTGTTTCTCTAGTCAACCTGGCATAACACATCAATTTATTTGCATGTGAAAATCTTATGTGTTCACTTGTTTATTATCTTGTCCCAAAAATGTATTTTTCATGAGAACATGAAACTTATTTACTAAAAATTCTAAGTTTCTAAAACAATATCTGAAGCAGCACAAATATTTAGTAAATATAGGAAAATAATTTAGTTGCACTCTAAGTCTTTTTTTTTTTTGGTTTGTCTTGTTTTTTTTCCCCACTCTAATTCTTTATTCAAAAGTTAGACCTATCATTTAAGGAAATGATCATTTTCTATTTCTTGAAATTTTCTTGAGCTGTAACTTTATTTCAAAGTTACAATTCCTTTTTTCATCTATGTAACTCACTTTTATCTATTTGAAACAGCTTGCACACTAGTAGTATTTGCAAGGTTGACAACAGTATCTGATACAAATTTCACAACGATATAAAAGAACTGTGGAGCTACATACACGTTTTTGTTATTTTTGAAATATAAAAATCAAACATACACACATACTTTAGGAATCTGGCTAGGAGGCTGTTATATTCATGCTGTTGTACTGTTTTTCAATGCATTTGAGTTGTTTCCAGCTCATACAGTCTCTATGTATATTCACTGGTCACAATACAATCACATCCTATTTATTGTTGCTAAATTATATTTTTACAGCCATTGTTTCCAACCATCACATTTGGGTTTTCTTAATTTTATCACTAACCTTCTTTACTGCGCATGTTCATTTTTTATCTAGGGAATGATCCCTATTGATCACATGTCCAACTGCATGAGAGACAAAGACTCATTTTTGCTTATAAGTACCATTTGGCTATACTTCTCTCCACACAGATTTGCTCATTACTCTGCCAATTTTCCACCTCCAAACACAAAAGATATAATGTATTACTAAAGAAGAAATGACAAAAATAAAATTTGTCAGATTAAAATCCAAGAAAAGAAAAACTGAATTCTTCCAAATTTAGTTTTTCTATTTAAAGCAGTTTCCTAACCGGAACATCTTCAATGCAAAACAGTTTGTGTGTTTGTTTTTGTATTATTGAGGAACAGAAAATCCTGATCAATAGATTTTCTTCCTTTTGAAGGTATAATCAACATACATTTGGAATAACAAAGCTTAATCTTCATTGGCAGAGCCTTGGTGTTATGATGCTTCACATGTTGGACTCCGACCTGCAAGGTTAGGGACTCGAAAGCAAAGGTAGCCCTGCAGAAGAAGTTCCCGGCTTTCTACTCAGGTCAGGATGCACAGCCTCAGAAATGCACAGGGCAGTGCTACCCTCTCCTCCCTCTCCTCCAGACAAGGTTCCTGTGTGTTCGCATCCACTCACTGGCCTTGAGAAAAAAATTATACAAGACACTAAATTAAGGTAACTTTATTAGTCACAATAGAACTGTGTGTGTGTGTGGGGGGGGGAGGAGGTCCAATAAAAGCTGTAATCAAGAGTTTAAACACGGCTTTTGCATGTAAAACTTAATTTGATTTATCTTTGCAACAATCTAGTAACTAATGCTCATAGAGTAATCGTGATTATCCTTCATTTTGTAGCTGGGGAATGCAAAGCAAGAGAAATATAGTACTTTCCTCAAAGTCACAAATGGCAGAGTTAAAGCTAACCGAGGCAGTAATCTTTCTAAACTATTACACTGCCTCACTGCTTCATGTTTCTGTCCTCAAGTCACTTGAAAATTTTGGATCCCGAATTCATAACTCAAAGGGATGCACTTATATACTCATTTCAGAATTTAAGGAATTAGAGCGTCATGGCAAAAATATGTATGTTGTAAGTACTGACTTTCCTTCATATTCCCATATTGATTTTCTGCTGCTAAAGCTAAACATTAATATACTTTATAGAGTAGTTTTGCAAAATGAAATATTTTAAAGTCATTAAATAAATAAAACACACACACAACAGAACAGAGGAAACATTTTCATTCATTATATATTTTCCATTAGATAGATAAATATGAGTATGGAATATATATATATGATGAGATTTGCTTCTAGTCTTTTTAATATTTTCAAGTATCTAATTCCTTGTATTGTTTTCTATGTTTACTTGAAAAATATAATCTATAGTGCCTTATAAGAATCTATAATACTTTAAAATAATCTATTATATCACAGGGCAATTTCTATAGGGACATTTAAAAATCATTTTATTGGGGGCTCATAAACTCTTGCAACAATTCATCCATCCATCCATCCATCCATCCATCCATCCATCCATCCATCCATCCATCCACTGTATGTCAAGCACATTTGTTGCCATCATCTCTCTCAAAATATTTGCTTTCTACTTAAGTCCTTCATATCAGCTCCTCCTTTTCTTCCTTCCTTCCCACATGCTTCTCCCTCTTGCACCCTTGATAATTTATAAATTATTATTATTTTGTCATATCTCACACTGTTCGAAGTTTCTCTTCACCCACCTTGCTCTTGTCCATCCCCCATGGAAGAGGTTATATGAAGATCCTTATAATGGCTCCCCCCTTTCTAGCCCACCATCCCTCCACCCTCCCAGGATTACCAGTCTCACCTCTGGTCACAAAGGGATCATCTGTCCTGGATTCCCTCTCTCTGCTTCCTATTTGCCCCAGTGAACATCATTTGGTCTAGTCAGAATTGTAAGGAAGAATTGGGATCATGATATTTGAGGGGAGAATGCATTTAAGAACTAGAAGAAAGTTTCATCATTGCTACACTGCACCCCAAAACCCATCTGTAAGGGGATATCCCATTACCTACAGATGAGCCCCCAATCTGTACTATCCCTCATTCTCAATGATATAAATTTTTAGTTCTTTTATGTGTGATACCTTATTCCTTCGACATGTTGTGGTCACACAGGCCGGTGAGCTTCTTCCATATGGGCTTTGTTGCCTCTGAAGCCAGATGGCCACTTGTTTCACTTCAAGCTTTTAAAACCCCAAATGCCATATCTTTTGATCGCCAGGACACCATCAGCTTTCTTCATCACATTTGCTTTATGTGCACATTTGTCTTCAGTGACCATATCAGGAAGGTGGGCACACAATGATATGATTTTTTGTTCTTTCATGCCAGATACCTAGTCCACAGGGCATTTTGATGTGCACTACCAACCAATTAAAAAAAAACACATCTTTGTGGAATGGGAATGCTAAGCATCTACTAAACAAAGGATATTTCCAGTATCAAAGTAACTAAAAGGAATTTTGAGTATAATGGACTTAATTTTTAACAAATAAATTCTATTAGAAAAGTTTAATTTAAATGTTAAGTAATTTAGCTAATAATAATCTTGGTATAAAAGTATTTCTTATGTTAAGCCAACTGGAAGTAAGTCAGTAATGGATATAGCAAATCCATAACACTTCTGAATTAAATGCAAGATTGCAACCTTAATTTTTTCAAAATTCTTGTCAACTTTGTTTCCTCCCAAGTGTTGTATTTGACCTGTCAGTAGTCTTCTGAACATCTTCAAGTTAATAAAATGTTATGTCCACATCTTGTCTTATGAAATTACCTGAATCTTCTCTTAGCTGACATTCAGGAGCACTAGTAAAAGCATAGTACTAGAGTGTTAAATATCTTTTTCATTCAATGACCTTTTTCTATTTCTTTGTCATGCTTCCTTTATTTATATATTCCTTCCAGCCATCAGGATGTAGCAAGTCAGTGAGTCTGGAACCTAAAAATATATATATTATATATACAGATTTCTCCTTCCTTACTCATGTGATGGCACATCCATAAAAGTTCTATAATGTTGTAAGAAATTTCCAGAATTTCCTGTCTTCAAAAATTATTGAAAGAATAGATAGCAACTAGTGGCTAAAGAGGGATTAGTGAAACACTTTTGGAAGACCAAAATCAAAATATCAGCTTGCATGTTCCAGGAAATACAAGAAAATATCAGTATATAGACTCAATTTATTAAAAAAAAAAAAAAAGCTTAGCATGAATAGAGAACAGGAAACAAGAAGAAGGAAAAAAAAACTAGATGGGAAGATTTAGAATATAGGACCTAGCAGGCCATGATAATATTTGGAGTCTTTTGGTAAATCAAATGAGAATTTAAAAATTATTTTAATACAAACATATTGATGAAATTAGTTTATATTTTACAAAAATAGTTCATTTCATTTAACGAATTGATTGGTTAAGTATAGCTTTTGGAAGATGACTTGTTGTGAAGTAAGATAGCAACAAAGTTAAGGATTGGGCATTTGCAATGGAAGGAGATTTTAAAAATGGAGTGGTTTCAAGGCTGTTCTAGATCGGGAATACATCAAGTCTGTTAAACAATGGCCAGTTAGATTGACGGGTATCATATGAAACCTACTGAGAACATAGATGAAGTGATTAGCTTTAGATTGGAGAAATGGGGCTTCTCTTTTTAAACAGGTGAAAACTGTAAGTAATTGAAGATGGTAGAGGTGAAATTTTAGTGTCAGTACCAATAAGAGTAGTGAGGTTGTAATGAAGTTTCTACTTAATCAGAGAAATAGGGCTGTTAAAAAGTATGGAGTATAAAAACATTAAAAAAATAAAAAAAATATTATTATTTACTGGTGCACGGCTATAAAAATGTAGTTGACACAAAGAATTCTCAGATAGTGTTAAAGGAAAAATTATTAGTTTATTGTGGTGCTCATTTAGTCAATCAAAAGATGCGTCCCAGTGGATTAGATGCTCATTTTACCAGATTGTCCAGAACAGAGTCAGATCATTTAGCAAAGAGTTTATAGTAATTGAAGTAACACGTTAAGTCACAGAAGTTTGTCTGGGATGGTCCTAGGCTTGTTCCAAACATCCTATATCCCAAGAAACTCCTCCAACCCGAGCAAATTGGGTTGCGTGGTGTGTTTTTCTGAGTTGACTAGAGAAACAAATTTATAAACACTCATATGTGTATAAGAAAGAACTTTATAGTATACAAAATTAATTTTATATTAAGAAAACATCAAGTCCATACTTCTGATATTAGCCCATATGTCTGGTATCAGTCTATAAATACCTCCTCAGACTCACACAACACATGCAATGACACCAAATGCAGTAAGATCACAAGCAGTGGGCGGAAAGTCTTGTGGATCAAGTGGTGATAGAAGCATTCCAGCACTGGTGTGGGCCTTCACCTGACTCCTCCAGCTCCAACATTCTGACTCCATCAGCGTAGATGCATGTGTTAACAGAATATCGAACAGGGAGTGTGTGTATCCCATCTCAAGAGAAGAATACAGTGGCTGCCAGAATCCTCAGAAGGCCGTGCCCACATAGAGACCTCATTGGCTATGACCCGATTGACAGGCTAGACTCCACCCCTTCTTAAATTTGTCAGTAGATTATGTAACTGTCACATATGGCTATATTATAGGTCCATTAAAGTAGAGGACAAAAAGTTCTACTTGAGGGCAAGTAATGCACATCTTATACACTTTTATGAAATTTCTTGAACTTGCCCAAATTCTTTCCACGCTCCTAGTTTCTATGTGTACTATGAATGTGTGATATATGAGAAAGACTTTCCTTAATGGATCAAGAAAAGCTGTTGACAGACTGCGGAGGGCTTAAAACACTTCTCCGTAGTGACACACTCAGTATGAGGAAGAATGATCAAAGTTCACCTTGAAGAAAAGCAACAAAGCGGTGCTCACCAATCAGGTTTTAAAAATTAAAGGTATAAGAAGTGCTAATGAAATTGATCAAAGAGGCCTTTATTAATTCTGAAAAAGGCATTATAAAAGGTAGATAAAAATGTCAGCCAATTTTATAACCAGACAATTATTTTTTTCATCCATGTCCTAATGAATGCTTACCAGAGCTTCACATGATTAATTGAAGATGTACTACTGAGTGAATTGGAGCCCCTGGTGGCATCGAGCTTACACATGCAGCTGCCGACTGACTGCAAAGTCAGCAGTTGGAATCCACCAGCAGCATTTGTGTTGGTGGTGAACGTGAAGCTTGTTACTTCTGTGAAGAGTTACGGTCTTAGAAACTCACAGGGACAGTTGTAGCCTCTCCAAGAGGGTCGCTGAGTCAGAATTGACTTGATGGAAGTGTGTTCATTTTCATGTGTTTTGAATTAGGAAGACCAACTGAGATTTGATTCATTTTAATTATAGTATTGGAGAAGAACATCACAAATCTTGTTGACTGCCAAAGGAACACGCTGCCTTTGAAGAGGTACAATCAAGATTGCTCTTTAGAAGCAAGGATGGAAAAGCTTTTATTTGGGGGGGGGGGCAGTGGTAGGGGGAAACATTTTCAGAAGGAACAGTCATGGAAAAGGACATGGTGGTAAAAAATGTGAAATAAGCCCAAAAGAGGAAGACCCTCAAGAACTGTATTGATGACACAATATCTGCAACCGTGAACCCATGGTTAGCAATCATGAGAATCATGCAAGACCGAACAGTGTTTCAGGTTGCTGTACACAGGGTCACTCTATAAAGTTAAGCTGACTCAAAAAGCAATATATTTATAAGGAAAATACTCATATAGTACTCTTAATCTTATTTTCAGTTAATTATTTTCTCATGGTGAGAAACTATCCTAATAAACCTATCAATAAAAAATATTGAGCAAGACAAAATTATATTAGTTTATAAATTATCAAGGTCCATGATGGAGTGGGGAGTGGAGAAGGGGGTGGAAAAAGGAGGAGCCAATACCAGGAGATTAAATGGGAAGAAAATGTTTTGAGAATGATTATGGCATCAACAGTACAAGTGTGCTTTGCATACAATGGATATGTGGATGGATTGTGCTAAGAGTTGCATGAGCACCCAACAAAATGGTCTTTAAAAAAATATATAAAACAAAAAAGTACATCGAAATTAAACTTTTTTTCAGTGTAAAGAAAAAAAATTGAGCAAGAACATAGAGGCTACTAGGACCATGAAACTTCACCCATATAAGAGTAACATGCTCAGAGTATTAACACGTTTTGATGGAAAAAGAAAGACTCATTTTTTTTTGCCATGTCATATATGTCAAATAAGATTCAAATCTTTTGACTGCCAAGAGGTAAAAAAAATTTTGAGAAAGTACTTTTTTATGGCAAAGAGTATCTTAAAATATGTGTCATAAAGCAGTTTCAAAGTATCATAAAGTATAAGGTTGTATGGTCATACAATTGGAAAAATTATACTAACAAATTCAAATAAAGTATGAATCTATAAAACACATTATATTTTTTGTCTGAGTTATGAGTATCTCTGCCCTTCAACCATTCACAAATTTAGATAGCCTTATTCTCTCTGGTTTAAGTAATTAGTATTAACCTCAGCACATTTCTGCATATTTACATAAATTGGCAACTTGAATTAATTTTCTCTGTACAATCCAAATTTTAGAACTGCTGTTATATAACATTGCTTACATATAGTATTCAGTTTCATATGAATATATGCTATCTAATGAACTTCTGCATGAAAGTTATAGACATGAAACATGATACATATTTTTCCTTAAATTAACAAAAATAAAAGTTAGAAAAGTAAAATCATGTTTATTTTGTTCTTAAGTACAAAAATAGGGTACAAGGACAATGTAATGGGTATGATGTTTAAATTATAGATGTAAACTCCAAATTCCATTAGTGGAGACATTTTTCAAGTTCATTTGTTTGGACTGCTGATAGAACCTCTCTCATTTATTCTTCACTTCTTCTATGTTGATTTAACAGCATAGAACACCTCTCATTTTTTCTTCACCTCTTCTGTACTTTCATGGCTCTCTTCATTCACAGAAACAAAAAAAATAGTCTAGAAATCAGGTGGGTCAGCTGCATGGGACAAGAGGGGCATGCTGCTTTTTGCCAGAAACTGGAGCATTGAGATGGCTGCATGAGCAGGTGCGTTGTTGTAGTGGCAACACCAGTCCCCCATTTGCCACAAATCAGGTCTTTTTTTGTTTCACACACTGCTATCAGATCTTTACAGAACCTGAGAGCTCAGTTAACAACTTTACCTGATGGAACAAACTCCAAATGCAGCATTCTCACATCAAAAAACAGAAGAGCATCATCTTGATCTTTGATTTAACTTGACAATTTTTTTTAAGGGGTGGTGGGTGGTGTGGGGAAGGTGATGGTGGCATGAGTGGTGGCACTAGTTTTATAGATGTTTATTTTGGGGGTTGTAAGAACAACACCATGATTGTCACCAGTAATGACCTTGGGGGAAAAAGTTTGGGTGGCTTCAGAGGTGTTCTTTCAAAGCATATGTTTCCACTCAACGTTATTTTCCCTAGTCCGTCAGCACTCAGAGCACAAATTCCACAGCCACTTTTCTCATTCCCAAATCTTCCCCTAAAATTTGCCAAACTGATTTCCACTCCGAATCAGCCAAGATGACTTCCCCATTATCAGGGGGTGATCAGGCCTCTGATATACTCACAGCAAAAGTTCAATAGGCAGTGGTGTGGCAATAATTATTATTTATTAAAGATATAGAGATAATGAGAAAGAGAGAAAAGAGCATTACAAGTTACATATATGTCGTTTCATGGTACATGCTCACCTCCACCCCACTAGATGTTCCACGTGGAGAGGGAGCCTGGAGATTGGCAGGCTGGAGCGAAGCAGGCTTGAGAGTGGCAGGCTAGAGAGAGAATCTATCTTACGTCCTATCCCTATATACTCTCTGGAGGTAAGCCAGGCCCCTAATTACAGGTAAGGGCATATGTCACAGGAAGGGTTTGTGCCATATGCACACATTATAGGAAAGGGAGCTATCAGGGTCCCATGTGAGGAGACAAGACCCCAGACTCCTGGATGTGGCTAAACAAGTTAAGCTAGAGATCATTAACATCAGCATGTGAATCTGCCCACAGGCCTCGAAGGAAGGGAGCCATCATCCTAACAGCAGGGGAGTTAGGCTGTTATGAGACAACACAAAAGCCTTAGATAAATAGGAGTTTTAGGGAGAACAGGTACTTCAACTTCTATAAAAAATGCTGGCAAACAGTTTGCCTAATATTTGGAGTATAGTAATTGTGGAATAGTTCTGTCTTCACCCCATCTCTTCAATGGTCTGTCATCAGCCTCCGATCACAAGTGCACACATTTTGGTGGCATTTTCTTTCACTCAGGAAGTTGACAGACATCCAGAAGTAGGTTTGTCATCAATCATCATTTCACCTTTTTTGAAACAAGAAAACCACCCACAAACTGAGGTTTTTCCCATAGCTCTGTCCTTGCAGGCTGCATTCAATGTCACAACAGTTTCTGCGCATTTTTCTGGGGCAGGAAACAAAATTGCACAGCTGCAGCTTGTACTCTTAAATTGGCCATCACAAAACAACATGGTTTAAGCAAAACTGCTCCAAAAAATTACACCCAGAGAAGCTTTTTTCTGTTTTTTTTGGGGGGGTGTTACCCCTTGTGTCTATATTGGCAAGGAATAAGTATAAATTTTATTAGAATGTTTATGAGAGAGCAAGGGAGCGAAGGTGGAGATTTGGGGCAGAGTTAGTGAGGAGTGCATGACAGTATTTTGGAATTACATCTCCCAGAATTTCTTGTCACCTAGTGGCATTTTCCATGCCAATGGAAATTCCTGAAACTCTCTTATGCATTGGAGTTCTTTAAATATGCTGAATATGCATGTGAGAGATTAAAGATGACCAATACAAGCCAAGCTTGATGATAAAGATTTCCTCCTCCAAGAAGTTTCTAAATAAAATTCTCTTCTGATGCCCTCTTTCATCCAACATTAAATCTTCCTCTTTTTAAAAATGAGACTTTTGTAGAACAGGATTAGTCTGACTTAGACCATGGTATTGTCAATTGCCCCATATGCATGTATAAGTTAGATTCATTGAGCAAAACTGGAGAAAAAATTATACATTTGAACTGTGGTGCTGGAGAAGAATATTGAAAGTACCATGGACTGCCAAAAGAAAAAAATGGATGCTATTGGACAGAGAATGATCAGATTACTCCTTAGAAATAAGGATGGCCAGACTTCATCTTATATACTTTGGGCATCTTCTCAGGAGAGACCAGTCCCTGGAGAAGGATACTGTGATCATTAGAGGGACAGTAAAACAGGAACACCATCAAGATGATGGACTAACACAATTGCTGCAAAAATGAACTCAAACATAGGGACGATTGTAAGAAAGGTTCTGTGAAAGGTAGGTTTATTGTGTTAACCTGACCTATAAGAGCACGTGAGATTACGAAGGTCACAGTTTGATTGGAGGGCAGAGAGATAAATGGCTCTGCAAACCCCACTTCTCTTCCTCTCTTCCTCTCTTGTGATAGGACTAGCTTGTGGTTGCAATAGCTAGTTCTCTGCCTTACCTTCTGAGCAACACTGCCCTTGGGAAACCCAATCCACGAATTCCGCTGCTAGAGCTTCAGGTTCCTTTGAGACCTGCCTCTTCAAGCCGCTAGTGTATGCATCACTTGGGCTTGGGACTGTTAGATACTGCTACCTGAATGACTGTTGGTACCTGCCCTGCTGTTTGCTGCCTGTGGATGGACTGTCTGCATTGCCCTATTCCTTTACACTGAATATATCTATATCTCTATCTAGATAATTAAAAAAACCCACAAGAGTCTTGGTTTTGTTTCCCTGTCTAACACAGACTCAGAACAGTGAGATCTTTTGTTTTGTTGTGCATAGGGCTTTTCTGGTTTGTAGCCTATATGAATTCTCAAAACCATCTTCAGGTATGCTAAATAGTTTGGTCATTTTTTATGCATAAAGGTTTACTTTAAGTGCTGGTTAAAACAAGATGTGTTTTTAAAACTTTTATGATATTAGGTAGATTTTTCTGGGTTTATTAGTAAAATAGGAAAAAAGATGGCAAATATGTTCATTTCCTTGATCAAAATGTTTGCATCAAAAATGTCTCAGTAGGAGAGAAAACTCACCTTACCATTTGAATTAGGCTATAGTCTTAGTGAGCAGTGCTATTTGTTGAATACCAGAGACTGTCTATAGTTTGTCATTTGTAACTTGTAGTTTTGAACACTCAAATTTTTCATAAGATGTTACTGTCAGGATCAGCTAGAGGACTGGATGACCTATGAGATCTGAATGACCTATCCTGAGCTATCGCATATGATCTATTCCACTGGTCTGTTGGGGTTGACACATCCCTACACGATCTCACTTGATTTATTTTAGCTGATCATATCAAGGGCAACTAAAGTTCTGGAGGACCCTTACCAAATTGCCCAACATTATTCATTCTGGAAGTCATGTCCAGATAACCTATTCACTAACACTGCTTCACATGATAATGAAGTGCATCTTGGATTATGAGACCAGCCACTCTACTTTAAGTAACAGTCTGGAACAAGAATAATGGTCAATGGGAAATCAAGACAGGGGATGAAGCAAGTGGATTGGGTACTGCTATCAAGTCATCTAAATATTTCTCCCGTTTTGTGCTTGTGTTTTATTTCATCAAAAGAGTCTTTTTCAGCAGTGTCTTTTAAAGTATAGTTCTTGATTTTTATGAAGCTCTATTGACCACACTAAGGAACATAGAGCTTACATGTTGGGCTGCTAACCACAAGGCCAGCAGTTTGACATCTTCAGTCACTCTGTGCACGAAAGATGAGGGTTTCTACATCTATTAAGAATAGCATTATCTAAAAGCCAAAGAACCAGTTCTTCCCTGTCCTCTAGAACCACTGTGGGTCAGAATTGACTCAATAGCAATGAGTTTTTTACTCTTCCTACCTGCAAAGAAATTCGCAGCAATCCAGAGTTAAGTGCTTTAGTTCCTTTGAAGAAAGAGAGAAGTTACCCAGAGGAAGGAGCATATTGGAGAAGTTTCTCATGGAACAGTTAGGCCTTATCAACAGGGGTGAAATATTGGTCTAGCAGGACCAGTTAATTCTGGAAATCCATGTTTGGAATGGAGTGCCCTCTCTCAAGTATATATTCATATGATAGTGAGGAGGAGGATACTTGACCTCTTCCATATCCTTGCCTGCTTGTTCAGAGGAGAGCCAAGGGTTAATACTTCCAGATAAATCTATGGATTTTATCATTAAGCAATGGGATAAGTTTAGTTCTTATTTGCTATAAATTAGGCAATAGGATTATTTGGTCAAAAAGCAGTAGTCTACATTATAATATCAAACTAGTTATCATTAATCAAGTCTTGTAAGAGAATCTAATGGCATGTCTAAAGGTACAAGTAGTTGTAATAAAATCTATGGATCTTGATGCATCCTAAAAAATCTCATGGGAAAATAGCCTTAAGAGAGAAGTTTATAACTGTACCCCAGTATACAGATCTGTCTTCAGATATCAAGAAGAAATTGTACACATTGGGGATAGGTCCATCAACCTAATAGATACCTTTAATACGTTTTGAAAAAAGTTATAGTGTCGCCTGCCTAGAAGAAAGAAGTTAAATAGAACTTTGTCTGGTTGTCATTCAACCGGTTCCTTAGAGATTAGGGGAGCTGGAAATTCCTTTAAAACTTTTTTTAAAGTTAAAAGGCCCACTATAGGCACAAACAAGGATATTCCAAAATCCTCTAAATGTATGCACAAGAAGGTATAGAAAAAAGATATCATTGCTAATGTGAGATGGATCTTGGCTAAAAGCAGTAAATACAAAAAGATGCTTAGTTGTGTTTTACTAATTATGCAAATGCATTAGACAGTGCAAATCATAATAAACTATTTATATTTAGAAAAAAATGGGAATTTCAGAAAACTTCATTGTGCTTCTGAGGAACCTGTTCATTGATCAAGAAGCAGTTGTGAGAGCAGAAAGAAGGGCATGATTTAAAATCAGAAAATATATGCATCAGACCTGTATCCTCTCACAATGCTCATCCCATCTATATGCTGCACATATAATTATAGAAGATGGAATATATGAAGCGCATTTAGTATTGAGATAGGAGAACAGTTTCTTATCAGCCGGTGATATCCAGATGTTGCAACCTTACTTGCTGAAAGCACAGGGCACATGAAGCACTTGCTGAGGGATACTGAGGATTGCAGTTGGCTGCCTGGATTACAGTTCAATGTAAGGAACATAAAAATGCCAACAAGAAGACCAATAGGTAACATCATGATGAATAAGATTTCATCTTGTTCATTCCATAGTCACTGTTCATGGAAGCCATAGTTAAGATATCCAAAGACATGATGCATTAGATAAATCTTCAGACAAGACTTTTTTAGAATATTGAAAAGCAAGGATTTTACTTTGTGACTAACAAGCCATAGCATTTTCAATTGCCTTATATACACCTGAAAGTTGGACATTGATTGGCTCTAAAGAAGACCAAAGAGAATGGATCCTCTTAAACTTTGGAGAAGAATATTAAAAATATCATGAATTACTAAAAGGACAAACCAATTTCTGTGGTATTAGTGCAGTCAGAGTGCTGCTTAAAGGTAAGGACTTGGAGACTTTTGCCTTACAAACTTTGGATAACAGCAAGAGAAACCAGTTCCTGGAGAAGGTCATTGTGGCAGTCATGTACTTATGTTAATTTTATGATTGAAATGTAGGGGTGGAGCCTAGCCTGTTAATCTGGAGATAGCCATTCAGTAGCCAATGAGGCCTCTAGGTGGGCATGACTTTCTCCTGATACATCTGGCAAATCTCACGATATTTCTCTTGTGAAGATGAGAAGCTATCCCCCCAGTTGTTGGGAGTTAGTCTGAGAGACAAAAAACTACGGACAAGACAAGATGGCAGCATCTGAGAGGCTGAGGGATCCGGGGGAGGAGCCACATGGCTTTCCCCTGATGGGACCAGGTCTCTGAAGCTGGAGAGGCCACGTGGGGGCCCCTGCCAGTGATGGGTTGCTTCTGCCACCACGAAATGCTGTTGGTGGACCCTGAGCTCTGGAAGCAAGGAGCCATGAGGAGACCCTGTCGGTGGCAGGACTCTGCACCTACTGGTCTGTGACTTTGTGAGTTGGAAGGAGACATTATGGACTGGTGTCGGGCATATGGGTTGATATCGGACTTGTGATTTTGAGCTGGACTGGGCTGGGATGTTTTCTCAATGTCCCATTCCTCTTGTATATAAACCTTTACCTTATATCCACAAGTGCGTCTATGAAATTTATTACTCTAGTCTACCCGGACTAACACAGCCATTGTATTTGGTGAAGTCAAGATGCAGAGAAGAAAAGGAAGGTCTTCTATGAGCTAGCTCAACATGGTGGCTACAGCAATGGCTCAGGCATTAGAACATTTGTGAGGATGGTGCCGGGTGTCATTCTGGTACGCATAGGTCCGCTATGGAGCAGGACTCTCTTAGGTCATTATTTAAGTTTGAGTTGACCTTTGTTAAGGACTGCAAAAATTAATTATGCTATAATTAACTTGAAACATTTTAAAAGAAATTTATGAATCGCCATGGGACAAATAGCAGACAAAGCTACTAAAGAATGGGAACACCACAGCAATGCTTCAACTGTTTGACCACAGTGCCCCAAAGAGTAGTGGCTTGGATTTTATTTTCACTAGTAGAGCAAGACAGAGTCAGCGCTGTGGTCAGCACTTCCTGTGAGACATAGATATATCATACAGAGAAGGTGGAAGAAGACGTCACAGAATTAGACAAGGAGCTACAGGGCTACACTTAATAAGAGCTCCACAGAGTCAGAGACATTGGAGTAGCGGCCACCAAAAATGGGGATATGAAGAGGTTCAAGTTTACAAGGAAGAATGATTATTGCAATCTGTGTTCCACTCATTTTATCTTTCCCTGCTGCCTTATGTGTAGTGGGGGTTGAGGTGGCTTGGATTAAGGTGATGAGGAGAAGTTTTGATCAAAACTCAAAATCTCCTGGAAAGACAGACAAGATGGTATACAATGGATTGCCAGCACATGAGTTTAAAGGATCTGCTTTGGTCACCATCTTAAGTCTAGCAAAATCCCATGTTAATGATTAATCTTTAATCCAGAGGAATAAATGTACAGCCTGTACATTGCCAAAAGGCAATTTTTTTCTGCAGGAGCAGCAGCCTGTACATAAGCCTGTCTCCATCCTATGCCTTGAGTCAGTCTAAAAGCCATCGTTAATTCTCAATTTACAAATGAATTCCTATTAAACTACAGGGCAGGGAAAATCCTAATAATATCAGAGAAGAAGAATGTGCTCATATAACAAGAGATGTGCACAGATATGATAGGCCTGAGTTAGGACGGGTAGCTTAAAATGTAAAAATGTGCTTGACACAATGGATGGATTGTGATGAGTTGTATGAGCCCCCAATAAAATGATCTTAAAAAATAGTAATATCCTTAGGGATAGAACATGTAGGGAAAAGGAGTTATCTTTCTTTCACCTTTTATCTTAACTTCTTTGGCCAGCCAATCTTTCTGTTTTCACAAGAGAACCTAGATTAAGAATCTTAAGAATGAAGTTGAGGTAGGAGAAATATATAGTAATGTGTGCTGTTAGCTTTATATTCTTGGATCGCCTTAATATCAGGTTCCAATCTTTCCCTCAATTCTTTTTTTCTGTTATCTCAATAGGATTAAGATTTTTCCCTGGGACAGTCATTGTGTGTTGACTGTTGGTGGAATTTTATACTACTCTCCATCTTAGTCAAAATGTGAAGAAACGATAGTGGTGGAATTTTATGAAACAACAGATGCGGTCCATCCTGAAGAAACTCCCACTTGCATATTTGTTGCTTGAACTGCTTTTGAGTGATCATCAGGAAAATTTAGCTTGTGAGTGTGATAGAAATGAAATTGTTCAAATACTTCTGTATGGCTTTGGATCTTCATGGAATCCTGCCCTGAATAACAGTTACATATGTTGAAATCAGAGTAAAAAAATGCACAGCCATTAAAATACACTATATAATTAGTGAGATTGGAATTACATAGGAGTGGGCTAAATGCAACATTGAAGTAGAAAGTATTTTCGTGCTTATGTCACAGAAACACCACAGGTGAGTGGTCTAAGTGATCCTAGTTTCTTTCCCTCCCCGTTTAGGTGGTAAGAAATCTGAATTTGGTGTGTTGGCTATCAAGAGAGACTAACTTTCTGTTGTTTTGTCAGATATATATACATTCGATGATCCAGCTTCTGTAGCTAAGGCATTCCTTATTCCCTTGGATGGTTTAAGTGTAATCCATCATCCTTTATTTAAACATGCTTCTGTGTCTAATCCATTCATTTTATAATTCAAAAATAGTTACCTTATATCAATATTTTCTCAATCACATAATAAAGAAAACCTTAATTCCAAGTGGAATTGCTTCCATAGATATAGGCACTGGCAATTAATTAATAAAACAGGCACTTGAGAAAAAAATAAATGAAATGTGAAAATACCTTGAACTTAGATCAGAACTCATGATATTATTCTCATCTCTAGCATTAACCATCTGTAGGGACTGAGCAAGTTGTATGTCTTCAGGCATTTTAGATTTTTAATTTTATTGTATTTTATTTACTTTATTTTTGCAAAGATCAATGGGCTACAGGGAGTTACCTTATGTAATATTTCAATGAGAAATATGGATTTTAGTTGTACAGTACTTAGAAGCATCACACAACTACATCATTTACAATAATGTCAGCAACTCGTCTGATAATATATGATATATGTGAGTTAAAATATTTTATGTTTACATGCAGGGGGTATTCTGTGTTTGAGGTTGTGAAATGGAAGAATTAAATGATTCCAGTCTCAAATCCTTAGAGTCCAAAACACAATTTCAGCGTTTTCTTCAAATTGAGTTTATGCAATGAAAAGACTAAAATAAGTAAATTAATCATTATAGCTTAAGTTTGGCTCTTTAATGTACTATGATGTAAGGTTTGCAATAGTGAATTCACATTACATTTTAATTTAAAACTGTAAACTTAAAAATATTTATAATAAGTTGTATAGAACTATTTTGTCATTTCTGCTCTCTTAAGATAATCAAAAATAAAGTTAATTTTCTAAATTTCTCAAACTATGATATAATACTGTTGTGGATTGGATTTTGCCTTCCAGAAATAAATTTTCTAAATCCTAGTTCCTAAATCTGTGACTATCATCACATTTCAGAATGGGTTTTTAGTTTATTATATGAATTTATCAGTATAGCATTAATTTTAAGCCAATCTCTTTTGAAATACAAAAAAAGCAGATTGGAGAGAAGACAAAAATTGGTACAAGAGTTAAGCCACATGACAATCACCCGAAGTGAAACTCAAGACATAAGAACCTCCCCCCAGAATCAAGAGGGAGAGAAAGTTTTCTCCTACAGCTGACTTTATTAAGTCCACCCACTTGGGATATATCCCCTTATGCAGCACTAAAGACTATTGAAAGTATCAGGACAACCACAGTGTCCCTTAGAGGCAACGATGGAGAGTCCTTGTTTCACACTTTGGACATGTTGTCATGGGAGCACAGTCCCTCACAAAAGAGAAAGCCGAAGGGGCGTGAAGAAGAGAAAGACCTTCCCAAGCTGCACTGACGCCAGGGCTAGTTGGACTGGCTCAAAGACAAGAACAACCATGAGGCTGGTTTGGGACCAGGAGGTTTGGTTCCTTTTGTTGCACGGTTGAGATGCGTCAGAACTAGCCAGGGATCCCTAATAATAACGGCAGCACTCAATCACCAAGACAAATACCGTCTTGTAAAAGTATTTAAGTTAGTTCTAACCCAGGTAAAAGAAGAATGTTATTGACCAATTAGTATCCTCATTTGTATTACCCGATTATTTTAATCATGGGGTTGCATAGCTAAATTGTGATAATACTTATAAAATTCCAGGAGCTAAATTTAATGTAGAAATTAATTGAATCATTGTTATTTAAAAGCAAGCATATAACAAATGTAAAATATTAGGAGCCAGATGGATATAGTAAGTGTTTTTATGCATTAATGCTTAGAGAAAGCCTTCTGATTTTACCATATTAAAGTTTTAGAAATGAGACATTTATTTTTCAACTAAAATACATCAATCAAAGTTCATCATAATTTATTTTTGTTGGGTACATTTATTCAACACAGAGAAATCAAGCATAGAAACTAAATGATAAATATTCTTCAGACATCATTTGACCCAGCAAGTGTTATACCCTATTGGCAAATCATGGTGATTGTAGATAACAGGATTAACTGCAGTGAGTTTCCTGTTTCAAATGCTGGGTTTTGTTTATCAGGAAGAAAAACAAAGTTCAGCAGTGATATTATATCAATAACCAACTTTAGTGCTATTCATCATTACTGTTGCTGATAAGGAAATCACTCTGCTGTGAAGGAATAAATACCATCGTTTTGAACTCTGGACCACAGCCTCAATCTAAAAAGCCACATGATTGCATGCATTGTGCTGTTCTTAGATGTCATGGACTTGGTTCCAGCGCATATGACAAGAGAATGAAACACTGCCCGATGCTGTCCCTCCTCGGACGTCCTGCTAAGCTCGGGGCCATTGTTGCAGCCACTTGCCACTCCACCTCAAGAAGGGCCTTTCCCGTTCCAAAGCCCTGCTCCTTGACCAAGCACGGTACCCTTTTCCAGGAATGGGTAAGCAGCATAGCAAATGGAAAGGACACGAGAGCAGATTTTTCTTTTTGGTTTTCTCACCCCAGCTTTTGTACACATACTGCATGCACAGCATTCATATTCTGTTACCCAGTACTTGTGTCGACATTCTTACAGCATGATTATTAAAATGCATTCCTACGTCCAATTCCCCATCACATCAAATAAAAATCTCTAGAAGTTGTATCAGTATTAAAAAAATAATCATCACAGGTGATTTCGATATGTTCATTCAGATTAATATACAATAATTTAAAACCCACAGAATAAATTCATAGAGAGTCTTCAGATTGTGTGGTAGTAGGAACATTTCATACCCCTATTTTTCATTGTAATAAGTCACTCAACTCTATTTATCGTTAATACAAGGGGTCTAATAGTCAATTAGAAATGCCTGCTATCTGTATTGAAAAATCAAGTATCCAACATGTAGAGATTGTTTGTGTTTTAAAAAATGTATTTGCAGTTACCATGCATCATAAAGATAATCTTTCAAATTATGAAAGAAGGTGGAGGAGGGAGCAATGTGTTTCCTTCCTAGAAAGATGAACACTATACAGGAAACCTGGATTCAATTATGTGAGCAAACGTCGTAGCGATCCTTCTTCAAAGATGACAGGAAATCACAGACACATAACGCTATCCACCAGTACTGATTGAAAAAAAGAAACATAGAGTACATCTCCTAACTAGTATATTGGTTGTCATTAAGTGTTGCCACCTGAAATATGAAAAAAAAAAGCACATCAATATGTCTGAATCAATGGTTCCAACATCTATCGCTTATGACATGCTTGCTGAGGAGACTTTTGTTGAAATGGCAAAACAAATCCATCCAGACAACAAAAGAAAACATATGTCTAACTAAAAATAGAAAAGGGAAATGAGGTTGGCTTCCATCTTCACTTAAAGAAAATAAATAACCCCTTAAACTCCGTCATATATAGAAATTAAATTATATATATAGAAATTATTATATATTATATATCATTATATATTATTATATATTATTATAAATTATATATAGAAATTATATATATAGAAATTAATTAAAGAGTTCTGATTAAACGTCAACAAAAATGACTTGCCAAACAATTTTAATCTACTATTATTAGACTTTTACTTGTTTTTATTCTATTGCCCGCCATGACTGATAGCCTGGAAAGAATTTAAAATTAACCATTATGTCATTTGAATCGCTCTAGTAAGTCAAAACATAGAGGAGCTATGGCTTATTTTCTTGCTAGATATTTTCATTTCTTTTGCAGAATACAAGTAGGTAAAAAGATTATCATATTTCCAAAGTTAAACTGTAGAAAAAAGGATCTCACTGAAAAACTTATGCATTCTGTTGCCCATGTAGTAATTGACTTTGACAAATCCTAAGATAATATAGCTACATTTGGACTTTAAAAAATAATGTGGCAATCATGTGCTTATGTTAATTTTATAATTGAAATGTAGGAGTGGAGTCTGGCCTGTTAATCAGGAGAAAGCCATTGAGTAGCTGATGAGGCCTCTTTGTGGGCATTTCTTTCACCTGAGACTCCTGGGAAATCTCATGGTAGTTCTCTCGTGAAGATGAGAAGCTATCTTTCCCAGTTGTTGGGAGTTAGTTTCAGAGACGCTTAATCACGGAAAAGATAAGATGCAGCCTCCGAGAAGTTGGAGGAGTCAGCGGAGAGACCACACGGCTTTTCACAGACCTGTGAAGCTGGAGTGGCATGCTGTTGATGGACCTGAGCCCTGGAAGCGAGGAGCCATGGGGAGACCCCTGCCAGCGCCAGAATTCTGCACCCATTGACCTGTGACTTCTTGAGTCGGAAGCAGACATTATAGACTGATTTTGGGCATATGGGTTATTATTGGACTTATGACTTTGCACTGGACTGGATTGGGATGCCTACTTAGAGTCACATTTCTTTTCTATATAAACCCTTTCCTTATACCTATATGCATGTCTCTGAAATTTGTTCTTCTAGTCTATCTGGACTAACACAAATAATTTTACACAACCTAAGAAATTTTTCCTTCCAGATCTCTTCACAAATAAACTGCAAACTAATGCTATCTTTTGTATACTATTTTTCCAATACCTCAGTGATATTGGTGAACACATATTAATAGGATCCGTTATTTATTTGCAAGGAAGTTTCAAAACCACTTCACATATTTAGCTAATCTTGAATAAACCTATAAAATAATATATCTGCTCAAGTTTTAATTGTCCAAGGATGACTGTATGATACACAGCTCAGTGGTAGAATCAGGAATCAAACCAAGAGCCTCTTAGATTATTAAAATTGTGGAGTATACATGCTAGTGATTGGAGTTCAAAGCATTGTTTCTTTTGTGAAGTTCAAACCTAGTAAAGAAACAGTAAATATTTTCTGTTTGTGACTGCAGTAGCTCACCTCCATGTTCAGAAATCTAATCTAGAGATTTGGAAATGCAAAAGAATATGTTAGTGTCAGGTTTACTTGCCTGCTTTTCTCTTTCCTGTGCTCAAATCTCATAGCTAGATATGCCATCACTTTGCTTTAGATCTATTTCTAATTATCACAAGAAGTTTCATGAGATTTTCAAATAACAGTAATTTGAATTTTAAACACTTGAAATAATTACGTGTCATACAACTGTTGGGGACTGAAAGAGGTTTCACACTATCAACTCTAAAGTTGGAGAATTCAACCCATCCAAATGCCAAGAATAATTATTATAGAATTTGAAGCTGAAATTAACCATCTCCACTTCTTTCCTTAGATATGATAGAGCACTTGCAGATAATCAAATCTGGTTTCCATGTAGTGTGTGAATCTCTTAGAAAAATTAAATACAAAATGTGTTTATAACAAAATTGAAATTTCTTGGCATGATTCTTAAATGAGTGCGCTGTTTGACTAGGTGTTTATTCACTGTAATGGGCATCTTCATGCAATATGGTGCTTTGCCAATCACTTGGAAACTGCAAATATCAGAATTTATTATGCATGGCAATATTCAACCAAGGAATGTTTATTACTTTTTATAGCCATGTAACTTTAAAGAGTATAAATTTGGCTTATATGTCTTCATTATGAAATGCAATATTAATTCTGTGTCTATCAGCTCTCTTGAAGCTAAATACTAGTATATAATTTCAAATCTAAAAAAATAATTTCAAATCTTCATTTTTTCTTGGTTTAATGCATTTTGTTATAAAAAAAAGACAGAACATTCTTCTAAATTGAAATATACAAAAATAAGACAAGTAATCAGAGAGTGAGATATTTGGTTTTAACTTCAACATGTAAAAATTAGAAGTTATTACTACTGCTCATGCAAGAAACAAACAAACAAACAAGTCAGCAAACGGCCAATGATTTTTCTTGGGTTGATCAGAGAACCATGATCACAGAGTAGAACACCAGCATGAAATCTGGAGAAAGAGACAAATTCAGTTACAACAACTAAACTATGTTTACCTAGAGCAGAATCTATTGTAGCAATAATGTGGTTAAAAATCTCGTGTCCTAGGGTTAGTTCTAGCTCCTTGTGAAGAAGTGTTTCCAATGTATGATTTTTTTTTGCAGGGAAGGGGGGCAGATATAGATCATCAAAACTCTGAATTGACTCAAACCACCCAACTTTCACTGACAATCACATGCTTCAAATTTTACACATTCCAGAAAATGCAGGGTAAAAAGATCATCAGAATGATTTGCTGGACACTCAGTATAGAATAATGTGAAAGGGAGAAGCACAAGGAGGGAAGAAAATAATGTTTTAAAGAAGCTCGTATATTTTTATTAGTAGTACATTTGGGAGTATCACACCAGTTAGCATTTTCACAGCATAAAAGTGCAGAATGATCCCTTTGTCATTTGTGTAAGAACTGGGAGAGAAGGGAGAATTGGGGAGAGAGGTAGGAGAGACATAGGAAGTAAACCCGAAACAAAAATCAAATTCAATGCTATTAACTATCACAGTTAAATGTGATTCATAACAACCCTAGAGGGAAAATGAGAACTGTCTCTGTGGGTTTCTCCATGTCATTTAGTGCCAACAAACCCAGGGACCAGGGAATAACCAGTGACCTAAAATCGATAATGAGGATGTCATAGGATGTCTGAAGGAGCTTGATCAAGGACAATATTGATCAGAGGAATTACTGAAACCTGAATGAAGGCTGAACATGATAGTGGGACAAGAGGAAAATAAAAGGAAATAGAAGAATTAGGCAGTAAAGGACATTTATAGAGGTCTAAATACAGGCATGTACTGGTATATATGTAATTACATTTAGATGCAATGATAGGAAAACATCTTGTACATACATTTGGTTGTTAAGTAGTAAGGCAGCAAATGGACATAGGGCCTCAACTCAAGTATTCCCCCAACACAAGAACACTTTGTTTTAATAACTGGCATTCTGGGATGCCCACCTTCCTGACATCATTGCTAAAGACAAAATGGGTGCACAAGCAAATGGTGGTGACAAAAACTGATGGCTCTCAACTACCAAAGATCTAGCATCTGGGGTCTTAAAGGCTTGAAGATAAACAAGTGTCCCTCTACCTGAGAAGCCACAAACCCACATGGAAGAAGCACAACAGCCGGTGTGATCGTGAGGCATTGAGGGGCATAGGTATCAGGCATCAAAAACCCAAACGAAAAAATCATATCGATGTGAATGAGGGGGATGGCAGAGTGAAGACCCAAAGTCCATCTGTAGACAACTGGGCATCTCCTTACAGAGGGGTCACAAGGGAAAGACAAGTCAGTCAGGGTGAAGTTAGTACCGACGAAACATACACCTTTCTTCTAGCTCTTTAACGCTTCTTCCCTCTCCCCGTCCCGCCAACCCCTGACATGATCTCAGTCTCCCTTACAATCTGACTAGATCACTGGTATAGGCAAGATCTCACAACACAGGTATCAGGATCAATAATGAGAGCAATGATAGCAGGAGGGGAAGGGGAAGGTGAGGGAAGGAGAAAGGGGAACTTATCATAATGACTGACCTATACCCACCCTTCTGCGCCCCAAGGGGGACAGATAATGGAAAAGTGGGTGAGGGAAGACAGTGGTTGGCATAAGACATGAATAAAAATTTATAAATTATCAAGCAATTATGAGGGAGGGAGAGATGGGAACATGAAGGGTGGGGGGTTGAGCTGATACCAGGGCTCAAGTAGAAAAAAAATGGTTTGAAAATAATGATGGGAACATATTTACAAATGTACTTAACACCATGGATATATGCATGGATTGTGATAAGAGCTGTAAGACCCCAATAAAATGATTAAACATAATAAAAACTAAACAAATTAATATAGCAGCTGTCAATAAGTTGTAAACCTGCAAGAAGGTGAACTGACAAAAATATGTGAATGTTATATTTACAAAATGAATAAAATTATAACCACTAAAAAAGTCTGTAAGGAGCAATGAAGCAAGTCTAAAGTCATGAGCAATAAAAGTAAGGACAATTGAAGAATCTTCAGCCTTTGTAATCTGCAACTATCCCACAAACCAAACCGAACTCCTCGCCATCAAGTCAGCCACTCATTGCTACCTACTGAAGGGTGCCAGGACTGTAACTGTGGATTAGCGCAGGAAACCCAGTTGACCTCCTGCAAAGCAGCTGGTGGTTTTGAACTGTGGACTTTAAGTTTGTACCCATTTTTTCATCGGTAATCTTCATAATGTTTGGTTTATACTTAGGTTTTGATTCATCTTGAGTTTGTTTTGGTATGTGATGTGAGGTAAGGATCTTGTTCTGTTCTTTTTCTGGTGAAGATCCAATTTTTCCTGCACTCTATGTTGAAAAAAATCTGTCTCCTGCCCATCTAATGTGTTTTAGCTCTATATCAAAGCTTAGGTGTTTATAGACACTTGGTTGTGTTTCTGAGTTCTCAATTCGAATGTGTTGGTCTTCATAGCTGCTCATGTACCAGGACCAGACTGCTTTAGATAATCATGACTATGTCTTGGCTTTTTAGTTTTTACTTTTTAATAGTGTTTTCTTTGTCCTAGATTTCCTTCCTTTTCCATTTAAAGGTGGAAATTTGTTTTCCCATTTCTCTGAAAAAAATGTGGCGAAATACGCATTAGAATTACATTGAATTTGTATTGTAATGCTGGTAACATTGACATTGTCTTAATATTTATTCTTTGTATCTAAGAGCATGGTAATTTATTCCATTTTGTAAGTTCCATCCTTCAGTTTCTTGAAGGGGTATTTTGTAGTTTTTTTGTATAAGTAAATCTAGTAAGTTTTATTCCTAAACATTTAAACTTTTGTGTAATTATCATAAATGACATTATCATCCTTAATATACAAGAATCCAATTGATTTCTATTTGTTGATCTTACACCTTACTAAGCTGGCAAATTTTTCAATTAGTTCAAGCAATTGTTTAATTGACTCTTCTATATATAGGATTATGCCATCTGCAAATAATGAGATTTTTATTTCTTCTGTTCCTTTGTGTATAGCTTTAATTTCTTTGTGATGTTTTATGGCTCTATTTAAAGCTACCCTAAGGTATATATATTTCAATATATAAACTATATTAAATTAATATAGTGACAAAAGGCAACATTACATAGTCCTTGTTTGAAGAGAAAATGATTTCAATCTATCTACATTCAGTGAAGTGCAAGCTATTGTTTTTGCCTACATGGTTTTTATTGTGTTAATAAATTTCCTTCTATTCCTATTTTGCTGAGTATTTTATGCAGGAATAGATGTAGAATTTTGTCAGATAGCTTTTGTACATAGATTGACATAATCATATAGTTTTTATTTTGTTTGTGTGATGAATTTTATTGTTTGTTTTTCTAATATTAAACCATCCTTGCTTATGTTGTATGAGGTCCATTTGATTGTGATGTATTTTTTTTATGTTTAACCTAATTCTATGGGCTAGAATTTTTATTTTATGATCTTGACATCTATATTCATTAGAAATATTGGTCTGTAATTTTCAATGTTTATTTTTGCCTTGCTTTTGTATCAGAGTTATATTTACTTCATAAAATGAGCTCAATAATATACATGTGTATGTTTTAGAATATATGAAATTGGTATTAAATCTTCTTCAAATGTTTGATAGGATCTCTAGTGAAGCTATCTGGACCCAGGTTTTTTGAAGGTGGAGTATCTTTTCTGAATAGTTCTATTTCTCCTCATGTTTGTTAAGGTTTTCCACATTATTCTGTGGTAATTTAAGTAAACAATGTATTTCTAGAAATTTGTTCACATCTAGATTTTCAAATTTGTTGGGATACTGTTTTTCATAAAGTGGTGTGATTATCATTTATCTTATTTGGTACTGTTGTAATATTATCTGTTTTATTTCTGGTTCATAGAATTTGTTTTTCTTCATTCTTTTTCTTTGTTAGGTTTGCCAGTAGTTTATGGATTTTTGTTAATCTAAAGAATTTTCATATTTTCTGTAGTTTTTTAAAAAAAAATCCTATTTATTTCTGCCCTAATCTGTATTATTTCCTTTCCACTTGTATCAGATTGCTTGTTTTACTACATTGTTTCACTTGTTGCAATTGATAGTAATATGTTTGCTTTAATTCTTTTTGTTTTATTAATTTATGCTCTCTGAGTAATAATCCCCTGTAATTTTGATGGATTATATTTTTTAATCTTTTTATCAGAGGTTCATACAATTTTTATCACAATCCGTACATACATCCATTGTATGCAAAGCACATTTGTACATTTGTTGCCATCATCCCTCTCAAAACCTTTTCTTTCTACTTAAATCCTTGGTATTAGTTGCTCCATTTTCCACTACCTCCCTTCCCCCACTCCCTTCTGGACCCTTGATAATTTACAAAATTATTATTATTTTGTCATATTGTACATTGTCTGATATCCCCCCTGGTCCTCACCTGCATCCCTTCTGTTCACACCCCAGGGAGGAGGTTAAATGTAGATCCTTTTAATTGGTTCCACCTTTCTACTCCACCTTTCTTCTACTCTCCCGATATTGACACTCTCACTACAGGTCCTAAAGGGAACATCCGTCCTGGATTCTTCATTTTTCCAGCTCTTATCTGTACCAGTGCACATTCTCTGGTCTAACCAGATTTGTAAGGTAGGATTCAGATCATGATTATGGGAGGGAAGGAACATTTAAGAGCTAGAGGAAAGTAGCATATTTCATCATTGTTACCCTACCCTGACTGATTTGTCTCCTCCCCACAACCCTTCTGTAAGTGGATATTGCTTCACCTACGGATGAACTTTGTGTCCCTGTCTGTATTCATCCTCATTCATAATGATATAATTTTTACTTCTTTGATGCTTGATCCCTTTGACATCTAGTGGTAACACAAGCTGGTGTGCTTCTTCCATGTGGGTTTTGTTTTTTCTGAGCTAGATGGCCTTTTGTTTACTTTCAAGCCTTTAAGACCCTAGACCCTGTATCTGTGATAGTTGGACACCATCAGCTTTCTTCACCACTTTTTCTTGTGGACACATTTGTCTTCAGTGATTGTGTCAGAAAGGTAAGCATCAAGGAATGCCAATTTAATAGAACAAAGTGTTTTTGCATTGAAGAAGTATTTGAGTGGAGGTCCAAAGTCCATCTAGTTCCTTAATGGTAATCCTATAAGTGTCTGCATGTAGATCTATTTCCCCATCCTCATATGTAAATATATTCATCTATGTTTATGCCTATATTAAAATCTCTGTGGATGTCCTTTGCCTCCCAGTTCCCTCCTCAGTAGATGCTATTTTCATTCTCACATTTGCTTCAAGGAAACTTTTGATTCTTTTCCTTTTTTCCTTCAGTTACTCAATGTTTCTTGAGTAAAGTGTTGGTCAATTTCCCAGTATTTGTTTTTTTTAGTTGATCCTTCTATGTAACTCTTCATGGTGAAAGCTTCATCTTTCTCTTGTGTGATAGCTGGTGGGTTCAGATCACTGGCCGTGTGTGTTACCCACTTTTGTCCTAGGGATACTTCACTAGAAATGAAAAACACAAAATGCAAAATGGAGAGTATTTTGATTGACTCATCATTAGATTATACACAGGATGAAGGAAACAATCAGTAAGTATAAAGACATGTAAATAGAAATTTCCCAAACTGATGTGTACAAAGAAAATACATACTAGAAAATAGGAAGGACACAAAACCTTCTGAAATGTTATAACATATACCTACTGAAATACAACAAGGAGAAAGAACAGCATGTAGGAAATATTCAAAATTGGCAGCATTATTTGAAAGAGAAATAGCTATATTTATTGATATAGTTGAACCTGTCAACACACTTCTCTTGTAGTAATTGACATTATCAAAATGCAGAAAATTAATAAACGATATAGTTTACCTTAACAACACTATCAGTCTAATCTAATTGGTGTTTATAAATGATGCTATCCACTGAAAGCAAAATACACAGGATTTTCAAGTTTGCATGAATTGTCCACCAAGATACACCTCATGCTGGACTACAAAAAACACTTTAATAAATCTAAAAACCACAAAAAAGTCTTTCAAAGAATATTCTAAACCAATAGTGGAATGAAAGCAGAAATCAATGCCAGGAGCTGGAATAATACACGACAGCTGGGACATCTTTCATGTTTGGAAATGAAGCACACTTTCAAATGGCACAGCAGGTAGAAAAATAAATCTTGATAGAAACATTCAATATTTTAATTGATAAAAATATGACTCACATAAAAATTATGTGAGACAGTAGAATAACTCAGAAGAACAGTTATAGTACTAAGATATATATATTAAACAAAAAAAATATATAATAATAATTGTTTAAGTCTCCATGACCAGAAAGAAAGAAAGTAAAACTACTCAAGGGTGCTTTTGCTTTTGAATTCCCATCTATTAGTTTCTACTTTCTGTAAAAGGGAATGAATCACACTCTTCTGCCACTCTCACTATGCTGGGACCTTTTGTTGTAGTCACTGTGGCAGTCGATCATATTTAGGTGCTCTTCTTTTTTGCTGTCCAACTAGTTTAACAAGCATGCTATCTTCTCTAGAATTTGGTCTCTTTTTTGGGGGGGTCATCACTGCCCTCTGGTGGGAGTGGAAAGCCTACACTTGCTCCTGAAGAGCTGCTGCTGGATTTGAACGGCCAAGCCAGTGGGCCGCAGTCCCGCATTCAAGCACTACACCAGCGGGGCTCAGCTGAATTTGATCTTTTTTGATAGCAAGTCCTAAGTATGTGAGATTAAATCTGGCCATCTTCATTTTTAAAGGAACATTCCATTGCACTTTTTTCAAAAGAGATTCATTCATTTTTCAGATAATCCATAATCTGTTCAATGCTCTTCGCCAACACGATTTACATACACCAATCCTTCAGTTGTTCTCATTCATTGCCTAGCTTTTATGTGCCTTTTAAGTGCTTCAAAATACATGACTTGCGTTTGGGGCACCTGAGTCTTCAAAATGACACTTTGAGTTTTTAGTCCTGACTGTTGTTTTGGCCCATGAAAAAGACTATGTGGAGAGGAGAACAAGGGTTTAAAGCAATGAGGAGAAATAAAAGCTCTTAACTTTGAATCAGCTCCAATTCACAGCAATTCCAACTCATCAGATTACAACTCAATGTAAAGTAAGAAAAAAAAAAAAACCTAACATCAATAGACAACATTGTGATGAAAGGGGCAATAGAAAATTGAAGTTGTCCAGGATTTCACCTTGCTTGAGTCCACAAGCAATGTTCATGGAAGCAATTGTCAAGAAATCAGATGATGCTTGTAATGGGCACATAACCTGTGAGTCAAAGTTGATTGAATGACACCTAACAACAGCATCGGTAGTCTTAGATGGAAAGACTCAGTAATGCTAACCTCGAATTGCCTTGACTTTTTCTGGAATAAAATGTGGGAGAAGAGAAAAATCATCCTATGTAGATCATTCCAAAAGAATTATTCCAGGGAAACATAGTGCATATGCTTCAAATGTGAACTGTGCTTAGTCATTTCCTTCCAAAGAATATGGGATACAAGGGTGCACATAAACATATAAAGAAGAGGGTAACTTTTCAAAGTTAAACTATGAAAAACACTGTTTCAGCTCAGTGATCAAGATGAACAATGATAAAGCATGTGGATATAGTGTGATGAAAATGTCATTTTGGGTCTATGTTCTTATTCCCCAAGGCCCATAACCCCAGTCTAATAATAAGAAAACATTTAGCCAAATGCCCATTTCAGAAAGATCTACAAGATACCTGACTAGTTTCCTCCCCCCAAAAAATCACTGAGAACAAGAAAAGGCTGAGAAAACATTGCAAAAAAGAGTCACCTACGATGTGCGAGAATCCACTGTACTGTAGTATCCTCAAAAGAGATTGGAATATAAAAGACATTAGGTAAAAACAAAGAACCTATGAATAAAGGATGAACTTCAATCAATAATAATTTATCAATAGTAGTTCATTAATTATTACAAATGTATCATACTAATGTAGAATTCTAATCAAAAGAGAAACAAGGCAGAAATATATTAGATTATTAGTACAATCTTCACAAATTTTCTCTAAATGTAAAAAGGTTCTATATTATAAAATTTATTTTTAAAATAACAAGCAGTCCTTTAAAATTTGTAGAATTTTATTTTAGATTCCATTATGCCCCAGCATACTCTGGAGCATTTTAAACATAAGTCCTATTGGGAACACATGTACTCTGTTTCCAATATCCTACAGGTACATTTGCACTACATTATCAACTTTTTCTAGACTCATCTGGTAAGAGATGGAGATGAATTAGCAATGACAACAATTATTAAATATTAAATAATAATGATATTATTTAGAGGGTCAAATAAATGTGGTTCTCATTTCTAATACACATTGATAATAATTTTCAGTTTCATTATTTGTTTCCAAAATCATTATAAATTAGTACTAACTATCATTTGCCAAAATGATTTTATGGGGGAAAGATGAGAGAGTTTCTATTCATAAAGGGTTTCAGTCTTGGGAAACCCACAGAGGCAGTTTTACCCTATCATATAAGGTCAACATGAGTCAGAATTGATTCTATGGTCATAGGAAATGCTTCTAAATGCATCATTCTTTCTAAACAATTATAAACAAAAGATATTTTGGGATTATGTACTTCTAAGAAAATATGAGTGAATAAAAACAAAAAAAAGATTCAACATAAATGCAATTTTTTTTAAGGAAAATATAAGTCTAAAAATGGGCTGAGTCCTGTTGGCAAAGTGGTTGTGTGCGGTACTGTGGCCCACTGGGATGGAGGTTCAATTCCAGCTCCACAGGAGCAAAGGCTGGGCCTCCTTCTCCCACCACCAAAGGGCAGTGATGCCTAAAACACTAAAAAACTAAAAAAAAACCTAAAAGTTTAAAAACAGAAGCATGAAAAGAAGATGAAGCTATATTTCTAACAAAATAATATTAATGTTTTTATATTAAATAACAATAACACTTAATAATTTTTTCACAAGTACTGATGCATAATTGTTCTCTTTATAATTTTAGGTTCTTGTAGCATATTTTTAGGAAATGAAATATTATTATTTTTATTATTCATGTGCAGTTTAAAAATTGCAACACTTGATACTTCTCCGTTAGATGGCTGCTTGTGTCTTTTCAAGCCTTTAAGATGAAAGACTACATGAAAGAAGTACACCAGTCTGTGTGATCATGAGATATGGATGGGATCAAGTATCAGGCATTATAGACCCCAAACAAAAGAAAAAACATCATATCAATGGAAATGAGGGGCAAGGCAGAGTGGAGACCCAAAGCCCATCAGTAATCAATTGAACACCCCTTGTAAGAAGAGTCACAAGGAAGAGATGAGCCAGTCAGGGTGCAGCGACAGAACACACAACCTTTCTGTAGTTCTTTAGTCCCCACCACCCGAACTACTATCACCCCAAATCTATCTTACGAACCTGAACATGTACAAGACCAGAACATGTGCACTGGTACAGAGAAAAAGCTCACAACACAGGGAATCCAGGACAGATAAGTCCCTGAGGACTAATAAGGGGAGCAGTGACACTATGAGGATTGTAAGGCGGGACTGATCACAATAATTATGTATGGCCCCTGACAGGTGGACAGACAAACGAAAGTGGGTAAAGCTGGGTTTAGAATAGGAAAAAAAGAAGCATTTTTAAGGGAATATGGGAGAGGGAGGGGAAAATGAGGAGTGATACCAAAGACTCAAGTAGAAAAAATGTTTTGAAAAACGTGATGCCAACATATATACAGTTGTGTTTGACACAATGGTTATTATGGATTGTGATAAGAGTTGTAAGAGCCCCTAAAAAATTAAAAAAAATTAAAGCCTGCAAGCCTTAAAAAATGGTAAATTTTATAGGGAAAAATATTATCCAACCACTTGTGAAGAACATGGTTTTCATTTCATAAATTTATAAAGGATTTAGTGGATCCAGGACACTTAAACCATATTGTAAAATTGCTGGGTCAAAAGTAACAGAATATCTACAGGATTTGAACATTTTAAATGAAGACAAATGTTTTACCAGGTCTCAGGGTGGCAAAATAATTTACATTCAAATATTAATTCAAAGGTGGCGACTCACAACCCCGTCATACTGTGGTAGAAACATTTGGTGATACGCTTCTGTAAGTGATAGCCAAAGAAACTTTATAGAGTCATTGAATTCTATGAATCAGAATTGATGTGCCCACAAAAAGTTAATTGTTTCTTTGTCTTGGAATATATTTTTAAGAGACAAAAGAATTGGTAGCATTGATCACATAAAATTTATTTATACTTTCCTTTATGGAATGAAAATGCCTGGGAGGGAAACTATTTACTTGACATCTATTATGGGTTGGGTTGGGTCAGGCAAAATATGTGTAGGAAATCGAATGTCTAAACCTGTGTTTATAATCCCATTTGGGAAAGGAATTTCTATTTTATGTTAATTTTATAATACTATTATAGGGTGTGTTTTCACTCTACCCATCTTATATTTTTGTGGTACACGAGTTCTACTTTATGGGAGTTGGATTGAATCAGATTTTTTTTCCTCAAATAGAGTTCATACAAGGCCTCATGGTTTACTTGGGTGTTATCTGGAAAGGGTATAGGGAATGAAATTTGAATTGTGGCCGTCATGTGATTATGTTAATTTCATGATTGAGATGTAGGGGTGGTGTCTGGCCTGTTAATCTGTAGATAGCGATTGAGTAGCCAATCAGACCTTCTTTGACTTTCTCTTGAGACTTCTGGGAAATTTCCCGATATTTCCCTTGTGGAGATGAGAAGCTATCTTCCCCAGTTGTTGGGAGTTAATCTCAGAGACAACAAATTATGGACAAGACAAGATGGCAGCATCCCAGGAGCTGGAGGAGAAGCCACACAGCCTTACCATGATGGAACCAGATCTCTGAAGCTGGAGAAGTCATGTGGAGAGCCCTGCCAGCGCTGAGTTGCCTCTACCACCACCAGATGCTGTTGATGGACCCTGGGTCTGGAAGCGACGAGCCATGGGGAGACCACTGCCAGCGCCGGGACTCTGCACCCACTGGTCTGTGACTTCTTGAGTTGGAAGGAGACTTTATAGACTGGTATCAGGCATATGGGCCAATATCAGACTTAAGACTTTGAACTGGACTGGGTTGGGATACTTTCTTAATGTCCTGTTCCTCTTGTTTATAAACTGTACTCATATCCATATATGTGTGTATGAATTGTTCCTCTAGTCCACTCGGACTAACACATGAATCTTAGAAACTATCTTTGGTTATTTATGGTTAAAATAGAGAAAAGTAATGCAATGGATGCTACATTGCAGCTAAGGGGCAGGGGTGGGGTAGTGATGCCTTTGAACTTTTCTGATTCAAAAGTCATGAGATTTAGCCAAAATAGCTGAAAGAAAACCTGGCCATGCCCTAAGGTCAGATTGCATAAAAATGGAATAGTTTAGATAAAAAAGTAAAGTAATATAAAAGAAAAAAAAGAAAAGTAATCAAATTAGACAGTTTTTAGAATTGTATTTAGGATCTGCTTGCACAGGCATCATTCAGATTTCTTCTACCTGCATTTATTGATAAAATGTTTCTTAGAAATGATTACTGGGAAGTATGTTTAGAAAAATTAGGCCCCATCCTGTACTTTGAGTTCCAGGACATTTGGTTTTTAAAAGAGTTGTCATGACAGCTGCTGAGAGACTGAAAGAAAACTGTTGGAGATTTTTTAATCTCGAGGGAGTCACTTTCATATTGGCCTGCTCTGGACCCCTGAAGGGGGACTTAATTCTCTCTGTAGGACTGAATGGAACTGGGAACCTGTGCGCAACTTACGTCCTTTCTCAGTGCCACTTGGATCTGCTTATTGAGTAGAAATTGAAGAAATTCAGCAAAGGTCGAGTCTGGTCTATGGAATTAGAGATGAAAATGAGCTGGCTGGGCATAATTTTAAAGAGCTATTTGGAGCCTGCACACATGGCCCAACCTAGCCTAAAGGTGCTAGAGTTATTAAGGACTTGGGAAGGGCCAGTGGTTTTGAGGCAAGGCAGCAGGCAGGAGGAACTATGTGTTGAAGTGGTCCATATTGATTTGAGGAGCACATAAAGAGATGAAGACGCAGTATTTGCCCCCTGTGAATCAGATCCTGTGAATCAACACACTGCTTGCTGACTTGAAGGAGGACCTGTCCTTATTTGACTTTGCTTATGAATGCAACTCACTAGATTCCAAACCGAATACAGATTCTTTACATCATGGGAGTTGCTTGTATACTCAGAGCACTGGGTGGATAAAAATTGGACACCCAAAATAGCAAAAGCTAAAGGCATGAAGATTACAAATTTTCATAGGTGGAGGAAGATGTTGATACGATTAAAATGAAGGTGTTCACAAACTTCAGTTGGTAGACAAAGGATATTATTGTTTTGTTCACTTATAAAATTTAAGCCTTAAATGGGTCTGGTGCATTTTCAGTTGTGCAAGCAATAGTTGCACCATGTTAGGTGCAAACATCATTTTCTCATTGTGTTTGTTGTGAGATTATGCATGGTCAAAAAGTGGAGTCAGGTGTCAAATTTACAAGGGATGGTCTGTAGTAGATGGATGATGTGGCAGTCATGTGCTAATGTTAATTTTGTAATTAAAATGTAGGGGTGGAGTCTGGCCTGTTAATCAGGAGAAAGCCATTGAGTAGCTGATGAGGCCTCTGTGTGGGCATGGCTTTCACCTGAGACTCCTGGGAAATCTCGCGGTCGTTCCCTCGTGAAGATGAGAAGCTATCTTCCCCAGTTGTTGGGAGTTAGTTTCAGAGATGCTTAATCATGGACAAGACAAACTGGCAGCTTTCGAGGAGCTGGAGGAACCGGCGGAGAGACCACACGGCTTTGCCCTGATGAAGACAGACCTCTGAAGCTGGGGTGGCATGCTGTTGATGGACCTGAGCCTTGGAGGCAAGGTGCCCAGCCAGCACCAGGATTCTGCACCCACTGACCTGTGACTTCATGAGTCGGAAGAAGATTTTATGGACTGACTTCAGGCATATGGGTTAATACCAAACTTACGACTTTGAACTGGAATGGGCTGGGATGCTTTCTCCATGTCCCTTTCCTTTTGTACATAAACCTTTTCCTTACACCTATATGCATGTCTCTGAAATTTGTTCCTCTAGTCTATCTGGACGAACACAGATGATTTTATGTCAACTAGACATTTCTGGCTCGAGATATCACCAACACTCAGTTCAGTGAAAGCCAGATGATGTCTGCTGGATGTCATACGTCATGTGTGGAAGAGTAAGAATGACAGACATGAAGTCTTTCTCTCTGCCTCCTTGTGTTTCTGCTTACTGGGGCTCTGCTGCCTATGCCCATAGCTATGGTTGCCCTGCCACGTTTCTACAGACTTTGGATCCAAGTGATTCTCCATCCACCAGCCTGTGATCTTCCTGAATCTCAATTCTCCATTCGGAGTTAACAGGATGTGGTCATGTGAGTCTGAAGGTGGGACTTATGGACAAGCATCAGGCTTGTGCACCTGAGTTGGACTGGGCTTGGTTGTCTTCTTGATATATAATTATTTATTCATATAAAGATCTTTCCTATGCATACATGAGTGTCACTAGTTGTGTTTTTCTAGAAAAATCCAGTCTAATATTTTATCCAATACCTGGTGCAGCAATGCATTGGAGGCGGGGGCCAGAGCTTCAGGACAGATTAAAAAGAGGACATGGAGCCAGGGATATCGGTGACATCAGATACATCTTGGCTGAAAGCAGAGAAGAACGGAAAGATGAATACATGTCTTTTATTGACTATGCTAAGGCATTTAGTATAGATTATTTTTTAATATTATGGACAACATTGAGAATAATGGAAATTCCAGAACAGTTCATTAGACCCGTGTGGACAATGTACATGAATCAAGATGTTGTTGAGCGAATAGATCCAGGGAATACTGTATGATTTAAAATAAGGAAATATGTGCATTAGGGTTGTATTCTCTTGCCATATCTATTACATCTGTGTAGTAAGCAAATAATCAGAGAAAGTGGATTACATGAAGAAAAACATGCATCAGAATTGGAGGAAGGGTTACTAACAAGCTGTGATACACAGAAGATACCATCCTGCTTGCTCAAAATGAGGTAGATTGGAAGCACCTGTTGATGAACATCAAGGAATACAGCATTCAGTTTGGATTAGAACTCAATGCAAAGAATACCAACTGGAATAATAAGTAAAATCATAATAAAGGGAGAAAAGTTGAATAGTTTCTCAATCATTCTTAGGAGAGTTCAGGTTAAAACTGAAGAATATTAAAACAAGTTAAAATGCAATCTTGTGTTATCTCATCTGAATTTCAAGAACAGTTTTCACACATTGAATGCTAAAAAGAGAATATCTAATATGTTGTGGGAGGATATCAAGATTATCATTCATTAAGAAATTAAAAGATAATCAAAGACACAGGAAAGAAGAAAATATCAAAATTGTGTTAGTCTGGGTAGACTAGAGGAACAAATTTCAAAGACACGCATATGGATATAAGGAATGGGTTTATATTCAAGAGGAACAGGACATTGGGAATACATCCCAGCCCAGTCCAGCTCAAAGTCACAAGTCCGATATTAGCCCATATGCCTGAAATCAGTCCATAAATCTCCTTCCGACTCACAAAGTCACAGGCCAGTGGGTGCAGAATCCCGGCGCTAGCAGGCATCTCCCCATGGCTCCTCGCTTCCAGGGCTCGGGGTCCATCAACAGAATCCCGTGGTGGCAGAAGCAACTCATCACTGGCAGAGGCTTCCATGTGGCTGCCCCAGCCTCAGAGGTCCGGCTCCATCATGGCAAAGCCGTGTGGTCTCTTCGCCAGCTACTCCAGCCTCCCGGACACCGCCATCCTGTGTTTTCTGTGGCACATTGCCTCTGAGACTAACTCCCAACAACTGGAGAATATAGTTTCTCATCTTCATGAGGGAAATATTGTGAGATTTCCCAGAAATCTCAGGAGAAAACCATGCCCATATAGAGGCCTCATTGGCTACTCAATGGCTATCTCCAGATTAACAGACCCACCTCCACCCCTACATCTCAATCACAAAATTAACATATGCACATGACTGCCACAAAAATGGATGTTAGAAAAGAACCTGACACTTGATCATAGTTGTACTGTAGCTAAAGCAAAGCTAAGAAATGTTGAAATAAAAAAACGAAATAGAATTTTTCAAAGGGAATTTCAAAAAGAAAGTTACAAATACTATAATGAAATACGAAAACTCCTGTAATTAGAAAACTCCTAGTGAAGAACATGCTCAACATATCTGAAACTGACAACACCCAAAGAATTAGGCAAGCTTCAAGTTTAAATCTTGAAAGGTTTTTTAGGCAAGAAACAAGACTAGAGAGAAAGAGCGCAGAGAGTCAATGTACCATCAAGTACTATTCTACATTCCACCATTTCAGGAGGTAATGTGTGATGAAGAACCAATGGTGCTAAAGGAAGAAGCTCAAGTTGGACTAAAACAGCCAAAAACAAGGCTTTAAGAATTCATGGAAGACCATGAATTTAAGTGCTTCAAAAAGTTGATGAAGCAATGGAAACCTTCACTCATCTATGACATGAAATTTAGAAAACAGATCTGTGACCAGCTCTCTGGAAGAGCTCCACATTTGTGCCCATTCCATAGAAAGATGGCTCAATAAAATGCTCAAACTATGGAAAAATCATTCATATATTTGCAAACAAAATTTTACTGAAAATCCTCCAAGAAAGTTTGCAGCAGTTCATTGACAGGGCACATCAGGGGTTCAGGCTGGTATCAAAAGAGGATGTGGAGCAAGGGATATCACTGGTGATGTCAAAAGTGCCTTGACGCAAAGAAAATACCAGAATGGCATTTACTTGTACTTTATTGACTATGCCAAGGTATTTGACAGTGTGGACCTTAGTAAACTATGGAATTCTTCAGAAGAATGGGAATTTCCGAATACTCCATTGTGTACTTGTGGAATCATACTTGTATCAAGTTGTTAGAATAGGAACAGATAATATTGCATAGTTTAAAATCATAAAAGTTGTGTGTCAGGGTTTAATGCTCTCACCATTCTTATTCAATCTGTATGCTGAATAAATGATCACACGTGTTGGCTAATATGAACAAAAATTATGGCTTCCAGATTGGAGGAATGCTTTTCCCAACGTATGCTATGCAGATGCCACAGCGTTGCTTGCTAAATATGTGGTGGACATGGAACATTTGCTAATGTACATCAAAGATTGCATCCCTTCAGGATGCAATGTAAGAAGACCCAAGCCTCACAACTACAACAGCATGTTAAATGAAGAAAAGGTTGCATTTCTCAATGCTTTTGTATTGCTTGGATCCACAAACAATGCTGGTGGAAGCAGCAATTGAGAGATCAAAAGACATGTTGCATTAGGTACATCTGCTTCACAAGACCTTTTTTAGAGTATTAAAAAGGAAGGACATGACTTTCAGGGGTAAAGTGTGTCTTATCTGATCTATGGTATTTTCCATTGCTTCATATGCATGTGGAAGATAGACATTGAATAAGAAGACTCAAGAAGAATGGGTATATTTGAATTGTGGTTCTGGAAAAGAATATTGAAGTACCATGGACCATTAAAAAGACAACCCAATCTGTCTTGAAAGAAGTATTGCCAGAATACTCCTTAGAGCAAGGAAGGCAAGACTTCATCATATAGCTTTGGAAAGATATTTTATCAGGATACACCAGAAACCCTGTAAAAGACATCATGTTGGGTAGAGTGGTGGGTTGATGAAAAGAGGAAGCCCCTCACTTAGATGGATTAACACATAGGCTGCAGCAATGGGTTCAGGCTGGGGAACCATTGTGAGGATGGCACCAGATCATGTGGTAGCTCTTCAGTTGTGCATAGGATTTTTCCTATTAATAAGTACAGCCTAGAGGACTCCATATAATAACAACACCATGCCACAAAAGAAATCAGAAATATCTGCTTGTTTTCCACTATTTAAAAAAATCAAAGACCAATTACTAAAGCAGTTGATATGCTTTAAAGCCAGTTGTGAATAAGCTTGAAACTATGTTCAAGCATCAGTTTAAATGTTGCTTGTGGTGGAGATGATGAAATTTATACATTTGGAGTGTTTATTTGTGAAGAAAAAATGACTTCGAATACTAGTGTATGAAATTTGCAATTAACTATGTAGTCTGGATGAAGCTGGGCAAGGACAAAATAAGTGAGTGGCTTAGAGACTAAATTGCATCATTGTGCAGGGTAGGTTTTAGTCCATGACCGGCAAAATGGAATTGAGGGTATGTTCTTATTAAGACACTACTAGGGGCTAATGGAGATAATGCATTGTGACATAACAAGGAGTAATTTGTGTTTTGCTAATAGTCAGGTCTTATAATGTCTTTAATGAAAACAGAAGACATTGATGATTTTCCTATTTATGGTTTGCATGCTAGATTGTTTTGTCCTTTCTGCTTTTTAAAAAGGCATACTTCTGTGTGCAAATGTGCTTGATACAAATGATGTACTGAATGTTGTAGTACCTGTAAGAGCATCCAATAAAATTATTAAAAAGAAAAAAAGGCATACTTCTCTAAATACTACTGAATATGTTGTAATGATTTCAATTATTTGCCCTTATACATGTCTCATGTTATCAGATGGCCTAATTTGTCTCAATATTCACTTCATCAATTATTAAATACACTTTTAGTCACAAGATAATATTGTGATTCTACAGTCCACAAAACAAGATACAGAAAAAAATCAATCAAATATTCTTTCCTTTTGCTGATACATTTTTTTTACAGATACTACAAAATTTAGTTGCCACTAAGTCAATTTTACTATTGAGTAAGCAAAACACCACTTAACTTTTCCAACTTACAAGTCACTCTGAGGAAGATAAGTCTTGTTTCTGGGAAATGCATTCAGTGCAATTTGAACTTCCATTAGTACCAATGGTTCTAACTCATATCAAACACCCTGACATGGTGGACTATTGACTAGTTCCTTTGGTACAGTGACTCTTTTTCTTTCCATATTCTCCAGATGCTTCCCGAATCATTTAATATTTTGTCTCTACAATCTTTCAAAATTGCAATTGCAGCTTGAATTTTTCTTGAATTCATTGTTATTAATAGGCTGAGTGTGTTCTTCTCTTTAGGTATTCTAATTCCATATCCTGGAATATCTTGTTACAATATTTAGCTTTGACTTCTTGAGCTGACCTTGGAAATTTTCTCCTTGACTTCTTCATTTCTTCCTTTTGCATTAGCCATTGATGTTAACAGCAAGTTTCTGAACATCACTTCTGATGTTCATTTGGTCCTTCCTTTCTCTCCTATCTTTTAAAATGACCTTTTACTTTCATCATGAATGATGGTCTTGATGTCCTCTGGCAGATCATTCCGTCTTTTGTTATTAGTGTTCCATGTGTCAAATCTGTTCTTGATATGTTCTCAAAAGTCAGATGGGATAGACTCAAGGTTATATTTTGGCTCTTGTGAACTTGTTTTAAGATTTTTCACTAATATCCTTTACTTACTTTTGAGAAATTAATGGTCTGTTCCAAAGTCTGTCTCTGGTCTGAATTTAGCTGCTAATAGTGAGATTTCTCATAGTGTATTCCCATTAATGGAGACAATTTGATTTCTGTGTATTTTATCTGAGAAATTTGCTGTTTGTCTCTCTTCTATCTGCATCCTGCTACTGCCACTGTACCTGCCACTTACCACCTCCTCCCCACTCCAAAAACTCTTATTCTACTTGTCTTTATAGGTCCATCAATCCCAGGATTCATATACTGAAAAACAGGAAAAAAATAACAAATTCAAAAAGATGACCCTCAATGACATAACATCTGAGATAATCTCTGGTATGAACAAACAACCAAAATACACAAAGGGATAAACCTGACTTGAACACTTAAAGCCTTGTCAGTTGATCCCTTTCTGATGTATGCTTGAACCTGAACTGGTATTCAAAATTGTCTCTATTTTCATCTTTTTGAGTCAGGTTTTTCTCTGTTTTGTTTTATCATTGTTGCATTTGTTTGTGACTTGTTTGTGCTTTCTTTAACTTCCAGTATATGAACCACAGAATAGGTAAATTTGTAGAGACAGTAATAGGATTGATAATGCCTTGGGGAATGGCAGGAGAGGGCGGGGATAACTGGAACCTAACAACAATGAGTATAGAAAGAAGAAATTGATTGTGGTGATAACTGTGGTGATAACTGCACAAGTTTCAATATAATTGAACTATAAAATTGTATGATATGTGAATTATATAACAATGAAACTATCTTTAAAAGAGAGAAAATATGATAAATACCAAAATAACCAAAATCACTATCATTTTGATTCATAGAAGCCATATAGGGCAGGTTAGAACTGTCATTGTGTCCAGTACTTTAACATTTTATAGGAATAGAAAATATTTTCATTCTTCTGTGGAGCAGCTAGTGGTTTTGCACAGCAAACCTTGAAGTTAGAAGTCCAACCTGTAACCACTAAGCCATAGGGGTCCTTAATATGATAACTTGAAGTTCATAAAAATGAAGACCTTTACTATGAAAGACACTGTGGAAGTCATGTGCTTATGTTAATTTTATGATTGAAATGTAGGGGTGGAGTCTAGCCTGTTAATCTGGAGATAGCCATTGAGCAGCCAATGAGGCCTCTATGTGGGCATGGCTTTCTCCTGAGACTTCTGGGAAATCTCGCGATATTTCCCTCGTGAAGATGAGAAGTTATCTTCCCCAGTTGTTGGGAGTTAGTCTCAAAGATGATAAATCACGTACAAGACAAGCTGGTAGCATTCGAGAGGCTGGAGGAGCTGGCAGAGAGACCACACAGTTTGCCCTGATGGAACCAGATCTCTGAAGCTGGGATGGCCATATGGAGACCTCTGCCAGTGATGAGTTGCTTCTGCTGTTGATGGACCCTGAGCCCTGGAGGCGAGGTGCCCTGCTAGCACCGGGATTCTGCACCCATCGACCTGTGACTTCGTGAGTCGAAAGAAGACTTTATAGACTGATTTTGGGCAAGTGGGTTAATATCGGACTTATGACTTTGAACTGGACGGGGCTGGAATGCTTTCTCCATGTCCCATTCCTTTTGAATATAAACCCTTTCCTTATATCGATATGCATGTCCTTGAATTTGTTCCTCTAGTCTACCTGGACTGACACAGACACTGTTATGAAAGACACTATTGAGAAAATAAAAACACAAGCCACAAACTGGGAGAAATATTTGAAAAGTATATATGTGACACAGGACTTTTATCCAATATCTACCAAGAATTGTAAGCTTTAACAATTAGAAACAAATAATTCAATTAAAAACAAAAAAGAACATGCTCACATAGTGACAGCAGTTTTAAACAGGCAATGTGCTAGTCCGGGTAGACTAGAGAAACAAATTCATAGACATGCGTATGGGTATAAGGGAAAGGTTTATATACAAGAGGAATGGAACATTGAGAAAGCATCCCAAAACAGTCGAGTCCAAAGTCATAAGTCTGATATTAGCCCATATGTTTGATACCAGTTTATAAAGCCTCCTTCCGACTTTTGAAGTACATGGAGTAGAGGCATCCTGGCGCTGGCAGGGGTCTCCCCATGGCTCCTCCTTTCCAGGGTTCAGGGCCCATCCACAGTAACCATTGGCAATGGAAGCATCTCAGCACTGGCAGGGGTCTCTGTGTGGCTTCTCTGGCCCCAGAGGTCTGGTTCCATCCGGGCAAACACATGTGACTTCTCCTCCGGCTCCTCCATTCTCCAGGAATCAGGGTTGATCAGTATGCTGTCATCTCATCTTGTCAGTAGACTGACTCCAAGAGACTGTGAGTCAAGTCTCTCTTCTCCACTTGGGAAATACCCCGAGAGTTCCCAGAATTCTCAGGGGAAAGTCATGCCCACCCAGAGGCCTCATTGGCTACTCATTGGCTATGTCCATATTAACAGGCTAGACTCCACCCCCACATCCCAATCATGAAATTGACATCATGAATACATGACCACCACAGGCAATTTAACAACAACGAAAAATATGAATGGATGATAATTAATCATATGGAAAAATTAAATACCACTGCATGTCTATTGACATATCTATAACTAAGGCATCCATAATCCTCATAAGGAACTGCGATAACATAGTCATCAAACACTGGGCTGTGGCCTGGCACACATCGGGAGAAGGACTGAGACTTCTGCTCTCATACGCAGTTGCAGCCTTAGAAAGCCTGGGGGCAGTTTTCCTCTGCTCTGTAAAGTTGCTATGAGTCGGGAATGAGCTTTTGGTTGGGTTTGTCATATTTATAAACTGTGGGTAATGCCAGAAAGGAACTCATTCCTATTATAAAAACTAATTAACGGACATATTTTAAGTTCTTGGAGTAACGAGGTCAGGTCACATTTAACCTCCTCTGGCTTCAATAAGGAGAAGACTATGCCAACCCAACACCAACACATAACCAACTGCCACCAGAACTGCTCTCCTACTAGGATTAGGGCAGTAGTATGGCAGCCCTTGAGGAAAAACACCTAAAAGGGGAAACCCTTGCCCCCTCAAAAAGAAAAGATAAAGAGGTGTGGAGGGCAAACCTGACTCCACTGGTGACACCAGCAAGAAAAGAGAATCCAACTCTTCACCTGTTCAAGACCTACTGCCAATAGACACAAGTCAGGTGTGTCTCTACCCCTCATCCCGCTGGAGGACACCAACTGTGCACCTACAACACTCTATTCCTTGACAGCGTCTGCTTGTCCATTGGAATAGCCACACAGAATTCAAAGACAGGACTCACAATCCTGGGCAACTCTAAGTATTTGTGTTATCGATCAAAAAGTTCTTTCCCATGAACAAATTGTTTGTTTTGCAAAAATCAACTGTGTGATCTATAGTTTTGCTTTTATCATGAAATCCTTATTTTCCAATTACTGTTCCTTCTTTTTTCTTTTTACCACTTTTGCATTCCAAACTGTCAATAATTATCAATGCATCTTGACTACATACTTGATCATTTTCAGCTTGAAGATATTGGTATTGTGTTTTTAGGCACTATGGAGTCAGTTCCAACCTAAAGTGACTCTATGCACAGCAAAGCAACACATTCCACAGCTCTGTGCATTCCCACAATAGTTCTTAAGCTTGAAACAATCCACTGATGCAGCTGCTGCCTCAGTCCTTCTCACTAAGAGCCTGTCTCTCTCTTTTTTTTTTTTGCTGCCCTTCCACTTTAAGAAATATGATGTCCTTCTCCAGGGATTGGAGCATATAATTACAATACTATTGCAATACTATTTTTGCATTCTATGAAAAATTTTTTTGCTCCATATAGACCAAATTATTAATCAAGCGGGTCAATGGTGTCCTGCTTAAAATCTGGTCACTTTACAAGGAGCACTCTGATCTTTTTACTTCGAACACAGATCAATTTGTCTTTTTATCAGTCCAAGATACTTTTAACTTTCTTCTCCAGAACCATAATTCAAATATATCAGTTTCTTTA